>PVIR01011039.1:0-48388 GCA_004026965.1 Petromus typicus | reverse complement strand
GTTTCTAAAATGTGTACAAAAATAGGTTCTTCTGTGCATTTGTGTGAGTCCCAGCATAGGACATGGCACACTGTCGGGACATAGAAGAGGTACCTGGGTAACAATCATATTTGCAGTCTGACTGCAGGGAAGGGTAGGTAAATGTGTACTGATTGGGAAGGAATTGGGGTGTGAGTAATCATTCCAGGATCATTCATAATAGAATCACTGAATATATAAATTCCTTCCTGATATATATACCTGAAAATTAACATTTTCTTTTTAGAGATTTTAATTCTTTGCTTTTGGCCCCCCTTAAAATCTTTTTTAAGCATTTCATTTTGACATAATTGCAGTTATAGGAATGTCACAAAAGGCATACAAAGAATTTCTATGTATTCTGCACTGTTTCCCAAATATTAATATTCTCATATGCTGTATTCACAAAACACAATTTTTCTGATCATTTAGTTGTGAAAGGCTGATACAGAACCCTTTTATCCCTAAATATGTCATAAATATTTCTTGAAAGCATTTTTTTTTACATATCTACAGTATAATTATGAAGATCTAAAAATTTTTAGCTGAGTGCTTATAATCCTAGTTCCTAAAGAGGCTGAGGCCAGAAAATGACAGGTTCATGGCAGTCTGGTCAACTTAGTAAGATCTTGACGCATCGGGCTGGAGATTTAGCTCAAGTGGTACCATACCCACCTTGCTTTAGAAGGGCCTGAGTTTGATCCCCAATACCACAAAAACGAAGTCTTCACTCAGAATAAAACATTAGGAAAAAGGGCTAGATAGCCCTTGGATTCCATCCCTAGTAACAGCAACAAAAGAAAAAAGACTTTACACATTACCATGATCTGTAGACTTTATTCAAATTTTATTCCTTATCCAGCAGTGTCCTTTTTAAGTCTCAGGTCGTACGTGACACTCAATGGCGGTACCGCTGCTTTCATTCCGTGGAGAGTTTTCAGGGGTACAGGCAGGTCAGTTATTGTGGGGAATGTCTCTTGGTTTTAGTGCTTCTGATGTTCCCCTGTGGGTGAATTAAGGTCATGCACTTTTCCCAGGAATGAATTTCTCAAATGTGTCATGGCAGGTGGCATGTGGCGCCTGTCCAAGTTATAACTGCTGCTATTAACTGTGTGATCGACTACTTGGGTAGGGTCATAATTGTAAGATTTTCTGCTCTATAAAGTTATTCTTTGTAGGTAGATTCTTTGACAGTTTTTAACTATCCTGTTATTCCTCAAGTTAAATATACTTCCACTGGGTGTAACATCCGTTGATGACTCTATCATTATGATATGACTACATGAGAATTTTTTCATTATTCTTTCTACATTTGTTGACTGGCTTTTTAGAAGGAACTTTTCTTCTCCCTTATCTGTAACCACGTGACCTCATAGGATTTCTTCATTCAATTAGTTATAATCTTTCACAGTCATTACTTTAATGCTCATTTTATCCCACAGTTAGCCAGTGAGAACCCCTCCAAATTAGCTTCTGTGTTTTCGTGTATCATCATGTTCTTTTTTGGCACATAAATTCCAGGCTACCTTATACCTTCTTTGACCCAAAGTTTCCCAAAAACCATGCATTTTTGCAGACAGTCCTGGTTCTACCTTAATGGAGAATGGTATCTGGTAGCCAGTACTTGGAGCTAAATGTGCTTATTTCTTTTTGTGTCCACCATTCCTAGGGTTTATGAGAGGAAACTTATAGGGCAGGAGTCTGTATACACCCACATGTATATTTATGTAGTAAGTATTAAGCTTTTTAACAAATGAAACAAGATGTATTGATAACTGCTACCTTTAATTTCAGTTCACTCTTACAGGGTTTATTTCACCTTCCCTTCTTCCTATTATTTGCACAGTCCTAGAATACACACAAACTAGTTTCAGGATCGCTCACCCAATTTTTGCAAAATATAAACTTATCAGCTAGAGTTGGAAATTTGTTGAAAGTCTTTTTAATTTTGCTCAAAAAAAAAAATTAACATGTCTACACTTTGGAATTTACCTGGGGGAAGGGATCTCTCTGGACAGCGTTTACCTGCCACATGAGATCACATCACACATGTCCCCATGGACCCCAAAACACTCCTGGAACCGAGGTGGCAGCCTTCCCATTTACCAACAGAGCAACTGAGGCACATGGAAATTCACTAGTAACTGGCAAGTAGCAGAGGCGGGATTGAAGCCCAGGAAGGCTGGACTCATGGCCCATCTTCCTGTGCTACTGTGAAAGTGAATGAATTCATTTACAAGGCCAGCACAGCCACGTCCTTAGACAGGAGTGACCTGCTTCTGTATTCATTTTTCTGTTCCAGGGCTGCTCAGTCACAGGGGCTTTCTGTCTGTTTTTTAGGCTTAGAAAGAGACAAGTTTGACAACAAGACTGTCACCTTTGAAGAGCACATCAAGGAAGAACACAACATGTGGCACTATCTGTGCTTCATCGTCCTGGTGAAAGTGAAGGACTCCACAGAATATACCGGGCCAGAGAGTTACGTGGCAGAAATGATCAAGGTAAGTGGAAAGGAGTCCTGGAGGGAGGGCAGATGGGGCTGCTGGATGGGCTTCTGTGCTCAGAACATAGTCCAGCAGCCTATGGAGTGCTGTAAGGCAAAACACTAGCATCTGACACTCACCGAGCTCTGTTCCTAGATGAGGCACTGTCCTCTGAGCTGTGTGTTTGCTTGAGGAACCCTCAGGGCCACCAGACAGCTGTTGTCAGTCTGTTCCAAAGAAGCAAGCATTGAATCTTTGAGACATCAAAACAGACTCGCTAATGAGGGAGGAAATCTTAACAGATTTATAACTAGATTGGAGTTTACCACTCAATTTTTCCGTTTCTCAATCTGTACTCCCTTGCTCCTTAGTAAGACCTGGTCTCTAAGCGGTGTCTTAATAGCAAAATGATCACCTGGTTTACTGCAACATGGTTGGTGCTTGGTGTGTCTTCTGAGAGTTACTTGGCTCGTCAGGAAGGGATTGCATGATACAAGGCATTTGAGGACTAGGTTCTTCTTGCTGGTGGGAGGTATGGTCTGCCTGGCCCCAGGAAGTGAGTGGTTCCTGCAGGTTTTAGCTCATTCTTCTTTGGCAGGATGCCTTGGAGGCACCATTCATATATTACGGCCAAGCTGTCCTGTCAGACCTGTGCTTTCCTAATGCATTAAAATGTGTAGATGTCATGTAGTCAAGTGAGGGGGCACGAGCTGGAATTGGGGCACCTCTGACCTATGCTGGCTCACTTTCGGGAAGGGGCCCAACCAGCAACTAAGGTGACACAATTCACTCTCCTCCTTTCCTTTACCAAGGACTTGTGTGGTCTGCCCATGGGGTATCCCCAAGGAGCCCATGTGATTTTTAAATGTTCTTGTCCCTGAAGTCTGATTGGTGAGGTCTGTTCACAGAAGCATCATCATTTGTGTGCCTAGACACAGGCAGGCCTTCTTCAGCTCCATTGCTGGCTGTGTGGCTGTCACACAGTCATATTTCCTCAACACCTGGGTTCCACAAACTCAGCGGCCTCATGGATGAGGCACTGTAATGTGTGTGTCCACTCACTCACAGGACCATCATGCAGCTATCAGCCTAATATAGAGGAAAAGCAGGCTGAGAAGGATGAGCCTAGACCCATCAGAACCTCAAGCGCTTGGGAAGGCTTTCCATGCAGGCACTGTGCTTAGGATCTTATTGTGTGCTTCTTAGATTTTAGTGTACATATGAATCATCCAGTTAAAATTCCAGTTGTGACTCAGCTGTCATTGTTAAGACTTACCCATTTCTACCAGCCTTAACGGGGGCCTCCGAAGCTATGGGACTGGGTATCACCCATGGAGTTGTAAAAGGTCACTAGAGAAGTCAAAAAAGATAATGACATCATAAGACTGCTGAGGACAAATGCTCCTAATCCTTTCTCTCCTACTAGTCCCTTCCCTTCTGTGAAATTCCTTCACATTTAGAATTGTATTTTATCATTAAAATTAGCCTAAGTGGGAAGCAGGAGGAAGGAGCTTCTGGCCTAAGTAGAAATAGATGAGGCTTTCATAGCAGAGATGACTTCTAGAAGGGATTTTGAATAAGAAAAGGTGAGGAAACGGGAAGAGGTGAGCAGAAGCACAAATCATGGACACCGAGGCTGAGGAAATGAAAGACACAAATTCAAGAATGTGAAGGATGGTGTATCTCTTTAACTGATGAAAGCCAGGCTAGAGGACATGACTTGCCCATGAACAGCTCAGAAGGCCCCAGCCACGGTTCAGAAATCACACTTCCCTTGCAGTCTAGCAAGGAGGTACCTGGGAGGGTGCTGGGAGCCTGGCAGGGAGAAACTGGGAAGGTGATGTTTGCTGTTTTCAGGTGGGAAACTGTTGCAGGTGAGAAGTTTCCCAATCTTTTCTTCTCCTCCAGTTGTCAGTTCAGCCAAAGTAAAATGGTTAACAGCATGTGTTGCATGCAGCCACAAAGCTGTGCATATCAGATACTGACCTGTCGTTTTCCCCTTTGCCATGCATTTCTTTGCTCTTCTCTCTAAAGGGCTTACATGTGCCCTATCTTTAAAACTTCTAAGGGTTAATTCTTATGTGCCTTTTGGTTAATCACCTTACATTATGGTCACAGAAAACTCTGTGCCCTTTTGGACTTCTGTCTTAGTCATTCAGACTCAAGGGAGTCTTGTGAGCAGTCACTTGATATGGATTAGGAGCCTCCATTGCCTACCGCCCATCCCCCTGGAGCCCTGTGCACACTGAGGCCCTGGCCATTCAGTGTGCTTCACCAACCACCTTACTCCTTGACTGTATGAAATGTCTTGTCAAAAAGCTGGAAAAGCTGTGGCACCAGGGAAGTCTTACCTCTGCACGGCAAGGCTGCTGAGGAGCCAGGTGTTCTGTATGCCGAGCAATGGTGCAGAGAAGTGTTACAGTCACCAGCTGGGAGGCTGTGCCTTTTTGCCAGCACTTTTGCAGCAGTGTCTCTTCTTGATGCCATGAGTCCCTGCTGGGGCCTCAAAAAAGAGCATCTGTAACAGCAGAGGAGGAGCTGGGGCACCAGACTGTCTTGTTCCACAGACGCTGGATACCCCGCTCGCCCCGCCCCTGTAACAGAGCAGGCCAGTGCCCATGCTGTGGGTCCAACTCACTCCTTCCCTGGGAGGCAGATGCAGCCTGGCAGAGAGAGATCACCACCTTCACCTCTGGGCAGATCGACCTTTTCCTTACCGTTCCTGCAAGTTAAAGTTAGGGCATCCATTTGAGAAGCCAGGAGAGGGTGGCTGTAGCAGAAGAGAGAGAAGTAAGGAAAAATCAGCTGGGAGCTCATCCCCCTGCTGCTTACCACACGTGCCCCAAGAAACCTTCGAGATTTCTCAAAATCAAAGAGCAGTCCTGTTCTCAGGGGCCATGTGATCCTTCCGCCACCTCTTGGTAAATGGCGGAAGGCTGAGCACGTTCAGTCCTTCCTCAGCTCTCCTGCAGCCATTGGTTAAGATCCATGAAGACTTAGGAGGAGACAGCCACTGAAGGCAGTTCAGCAGTCCTAAGGTAGAAGGTGCTCCTTGCAGATCAGTGTTTCAGGGATTAAGATTTAAGGTTTAAGATAAAACCTTTAAAGGCTCATTTGTTTCTGTCTGGGGCACAATACCAAGATGGAGTCTTGGAAGCAGCTGACTAGGAAAATGACGAGTGACTAGACAAGAATGGAAATGGCAGGAGGGCCGATGCGTGCTGAGCACTGGTCCCTCACACCTCCATCCCCAGGTCTGGAAGGGGTAAATCCTCCTCTGGTGGCTCCCTCGCTGTCTAAAAGAGAAGCCAGCCTCTCCAGCTCCAAAGCATGACTTTTGCTACCTCTTCCTAGAACCTGCCGGCAGCCAAGATGACAGAACTACCCCTCCCTGTGAGGGGAAAGTGGTTGTTTCTTACCATTCCTCAAGGGAGGAAAATACGAAGAAACTGTGTTTCATAGTTGAGAACTTCATGCCAGCTCTTCACCCACAAATTCATGCTCATTAAACACAAGAGCTCATATTCTCTTCTTCCTCTGATCATCTCCTGGAATTAATTGAAGATGATGTGAGCTCATCTCTATTCAAGTGTTGGGTCTGGAAGCAGAAGCCCCCGAGTTTGATTTTCGCTTGTGCTGCTTCATCACGCTGTAACCCCTAGCCAGTCAAGGGGCATCACCGACTTGTGAGTTTCCTGTCTGTACACGGAGGTTAATCCTACCTCACACATCCGTTGTGTGGCAGTGAGATAAAGAGATGAGACCTGGTGGGCGGGAGGCACTTGTGGAGGCAGGGCAGAGAACCACAGGCTGACAGGAGATATGCGAGGAGTCTCGTTTCCTGTAGTTCCAGAACTCTAAGGCACCTTGGCTGCTGGCACGTTATTAATGAGGGAAATCAGAATAGACATCTTGACGCTAAGAACTTCTGTGGAAAATCCCTAAGTTCTCCCATCTCTCAAATGTTAAATCATTCAGTATCCTTGCGTTTGGGGGCAGGGCATGGTTGGTGTTGTCATTCTTTCTCAGTTCTGTCCGGCAGAGACGCACTCCTTGTGAATTCTAGCCTCGGTTTTAATGGTCTCACCGCTTTCACTCCCTCAAATTAGACTGGAATAGATTTGTGCAGTCTGTGGTTCTCAGAATGTCTGGGACTATACTTGGTTTGCTGGTGTCTTCCCTTTGCTTGAGCACCTGGTGGCAGGTGATTGTGATTTGAAGGCAAGGGGAAGCTCACCCTCCTCCCCAGCCTCTCAGCACGTTATTACAGGGGAAGCGCTCACTGTCACTCACCCAAGCCCGAGGCAGACAGGGAGCAGCAGGGACCTCAGCAGAGCCCGTGGCCATTCAGAGCAGGAGGAAAACTTAGCTTTTCCACATCAACACTTGGAGTTTAGTGCTAGCCTATTTTCATAATCTGTTTTGAAGGGGGAGATTGAAGCCAGGGATATTCTACTGCTGAGCTATATCCTCAATATATTTATAAGGTCTCTAGAAGTTGCCCAAGCTGACCAAAAACTACTTGTGATCATCTGCCTTAACCTAGAAAAAGCTAATAAGCAAGCTTTAATTAACCTTGATCTATATTTAAATTTTTACAAGAATTTATGTGCCATACAGTTTTTTTTGTATAATTTTAGCACTGTTCAGCTTTGCTCTTGTACTGCTTCAACTAAAAAGTTATGTTGATCTTCAGAAGGTAATATGGAAGGTTAAAAATTCACTTTGAGTATTTTGACTTAAGTACTGCACAAATGGGTGCATTATAAGTAAAAGATCAACTATATGATCACTAGCAAAGATGTAATAGCCAGTTTTTCTACTGCAGTCAAGTACAGGTAACCAAGTTAGTTTTAAAGGTTACAAAACTTGAGCTTCATTAAAAGGAAATCTAGTTAAAAAAAAAAAAAACTGAAATACAAAGTACCTCTTTGCTAATTAGATACAGATTTCACATCCCTATCTTGGAGTGCTGTGTGCTAAGTCCTATTTGCAGAGCTGTTTTGAGGGAAAAGTATAGACACACTGAGCAGACAGAGCGGTGTTCATCTGCTGATATTCTGTCCTTCAGGGCAGTGTTCACTGATGACTAATAGGGACAGTGGACTAATGGGAGAACCTGTCTCTCCACAGGAGCCCGAGTGGTGTGGGAATGCATGGCGCCATTTCAGTGGACTGTTTGGCCACTGCAAGGGCCAGTTAGATAATAACACTAGGTTATCATTACTCAGTGTTTACTAAATAAGCGTTTTACATGCAGGATCTCATCTGGCCCTGCTCCTGTTTTACAGATGAGAGCCTTTAAGGTTAGGAAGGTCGTGCTCCCTCATTGGGATCACATGGCTGGAGCAGAGTTACTGAGTCTTAGCGTGGCGTCTGTGTCCTGACTGCCACCTCTGTGTATGCCATCACCTCTGGGACATAGCTGGCAGCTTTCAGTCTTCTGGCTGCATCTGGTTTTTCTGACCAGGACTGGCTCTCCCCCAGGCTCCTTGCTATCAATACTGAGCCTTTAGAGGATGCAGAAAAGGCCTCGTGAGGGACAGAGAAGGGTGTGGAAGAGGATCCCTGAGGTAACGCTGACTGGCCAGCATATAGATAACAAAGTTAGAGGAGCTTTAATTCTCAGAGCCGCAGCCACCAGCACATCTCCTTAGGAAACTGCCTCAAGTCCTACTACACTGGGTGGTCAGATGACAGGAGTTGGGGAAAGAGCAAAGTGTGACTCTTGTAAAAGATGGATCCAGAATAGATTCAAGCTGACCTGTTAACCCGATATGCTCTCCTGATCTCGCTTGAATTTTAGACAGGGAATTATGTCCTTTTGTGGCCACATGTGAGTATACTCACGAAAGGACAGAGCCCCAGCCCAATGAACTGCCACACCCTAGTGACTCAGCCTCATAAGTGTAAGTCCCTGATAATTAAACGTGAGAACGTCTCTCCACTGTGCTTTAAGGCTGATGCCAGCTGTTTCTCAGAACCAGGGCAGATACCTTTACTCTATCCTCTTAGAAGCTGGAAGATGCTTTGGAAGAAAAAAGAGGGTCCCAGAAACTAGCATGTCTAGAAAACACTTTGCTAAAGAGTGGTACAATCTGCATCCCCAAAAGAGCAATTGTAAGAGAATTCCTTTTGCTTAAAAAAACGACTCTTCAGGGGCCGGGGAGTTAGCTCAGTGGTTCCGGCGCCTGTCTTGCAAGCGCAAGGGCCAGGGTTCGATTCCCGGTAACCGCATAACAATACTGGGTGTGGAGACCCCACACCCAGCCGCAACCAGTACCACATACCACAGGGCCGGGCGTGGTGGCTCACGCCTGTAATCCCAGCACTCGGGAGGCAGAAGCAGGAGGATTGGGATGTGAGTTTGAGGCTGAGCTCAGGGCCAGCCTGAACCACAAAAGCGAGACCGTGTCTCAAAAAACCTAAAAAAAAAAAGTCTCTTCAAGCAGATAAATTCTACTGGCAAGTTTAGTGATCCCAGATATCTATGAAGAAACTAAAAAGCAATAAGACAGCTGGCCACAGCACTCTTATCTCTCTTGATAAGACACAGGAAGCAAATATAGCCAGAAAGCAACGTGTTAAAAGGGCAAAAGATCAAAATGGGAACTGAATACATCTGGGTGTCACTCCTTCTGTTCTGAAGCAGAAGTGACTGAAGTCTTGCACTCTTTCTGACCTTAAATGAGAGCCTGCCTGGTGCTGTGAAATCTGCAGACGGGCACTCTCCAAAGTGGGCAGCGCCTCTCTGCCAGGGGTCGTCCTGGGCAGAGGAACCAAGTGCAGGGGCTCAGGTAACTCAAGACAGAAATGGAGACTCAGGTTTACTGGATCATAATTAGGTAAGAGAGGCGCCTTAGACTTCTGGTAGACGAGTAACCATGACAACCAGGGTAAAGAAGTGAACTTAAAACTTAGCACAGCCATCCTGAAGAAATTACACATTGAAGCTCCTGCCAGAGGGGCAGAGAGCCAGGGAGAAGGGAAGGAGCGTCCAGCGGATGTGGCCCACTCCGTGGACCTGTCCTTCTGGAGTCTGCACCTGCTGTGTGTGTTGTGGTACATCAGGAAAGCAGGTCCTGGCCACTGGCAACACGACACTATCACCTGCTGCTCCCTGCAAATCCACCATAATGGATGGAGACTTTTACTGTGGTCCTCTACTGAGGATGGTGGGAAGAAGGGAGAGCAAGTCCTGATCAATTTTTGGGATGCTGACATTTCTGCGTCGATAATCCTCTTTCAATACCTCTGGTGCCTAACCTAGGAGGCCAGTAGCATCAGTTGAAATGTCACCTGAGCTCCAAAAGCCCTTAACTGAGTGTGAGGATACAGCCTGTGCTGCCCTCAAAATACGATTCCCAGAATGCTTCCTGAAGTTAGCTGACACCATAGCAGAGTTCAAGAACATTGGAGAGAAGTGAGGAGGGATTTGGCGCTGGCTTTTCCGAGGCTGGAAACAGCAAGTCAGCATCACTGGACTCGCTGCCAGCCCGCCAGGCGGACTCTCACCCCACCCTCTGCACTTGAGCTTGGCTTCTGCTTGGTGGCAGCTGCACAACGCAGCTGCTGAGTTTGTTTCCCCACCCAGCTCCGTAACACACGCTGCCCTCTTGCCTTGGGATCAAGTCACCCGTCAGCCTCCTGTGCCCTGCAGAGGCACCATCCAGAGCCAGTCTGGATCCCAATTCTATAAGATGCTCCTTGGCCCCTCGGGGTCTTACAGCCTTGAGACCTGTATGGAGGCTGTTCCAGGGAAGGGCAGCCAATTGTGAGGTGAATCATCAGCCCCTCGGGCAACTTACAGGCTGAAGTAGGGCAGGAGGACTCAGGTATAGCCAAGGCTATGTAGAATAGGAAGGTCCCACCCAGCAAGAGTTAGATCAGCCAAGAGAGGAAACCCAGGAAAACAATTTTCCTTGTGGGTTAATTCATCCCACCATGTAAGTATTAATTTATGTGTTTGAATATACTTCTGTTTGTATATGAAATATTCATATACACATTTTCCCCTATGTGGCCATTGAATAACTCCAAAAATTTCTTTTATCTTTTTCCCTATCTTGTCCCACCCTCTCTATAAACCCCAAACGGTTACTGTACTTGTCTCTTAGGTTCCAGACGTGCTACTTTTAACTCTATTGGCTTAATTCCTGCATCTCCTACTTATTCTGAATATTGATGTTGGTAGAGTAGACCATAAGGTCATCATATCACCATAAAAAATGTCTTTATCAGGCCGGGGATTTAGCTCAGTGGTTCCAGCATCTGCCTGACAAAGCGCAAGGTTCCTAGTTTGATCCTTGGGACCGCTTCACTGTGTTCAGGGTGGACCTTGGGTAAAACTTTTTTAGTTTGTCTCGCTGAATCCACCAGGTGATACAGTCGTGTGCGGAGCAGCTTACTAGTCAGACTTCTGCCTATGTTTGTGTCTGTGTGTATGTTCAAAGAGAAATATAAGTACTTCCCCGGAAACAAAAGTAAAGAACTTTGGAAAGCTATAAGTAGGTATAAAACAAAATATATATTAATAAAATTAGCAGCAGGTCAAAGTTTAAAACTAATGGAATCCAGAAAAGAATAGAAGAAAACCAGTGAAAATTGCTAAAATCTCCATATATATCTACTAGTAACACGCTGATAAATTTCTTTGCTTTGGCAATTCTCCCTGCATCTTCATCTAGCTAAGTGTCATAAAGCCAGCTTGGACACTAGTTTGGAGAGAAGGGTGGGCTGGCCTTATCTATTCAGAGCGTCCCATGGGCTGGCCCTGTCCAGCACCAGGTGGCCAGTCCCACCTTCTACTCTTCCTCTCTGACTTCTGCTTTCTTCAGTGTGGCAGCTCCCGGTGGTGGTGGCAAGCCCTCCTTCCCCAGCTCCCTGTGAGTGCCCGGGGGACTTCACCTGTGGACCTAGAAGGACTTGAAACAATGATTTCACCAGCTGACTCATCCTAGGGGTTTCATCAGAAATGGGCATGATTCTCCCTGATGGCACAACCTGTCTTTATTATGCTCTATTATCCAGGGACAACTGTGATGTACCTTTGGGAAGGGTAGTTGGTCATTATAGACTATCTGTAAATGATACAGTATGGCCTGAATGGGTAGTGCCATTCAGAGCTCAAAACAGAACCAGGCTGGCCGAAGAGAAATCAGTACTTCTAAAAACTGAACTCCAAAGAAAGAACAAAACTAACTTTACAACAGGAGGCAAGCCCTGAACCTGGCGTTCATGTCCAGGATGCCATGCTGCCCTAACGCTAGCTTTGTGATCTTGAGCAGATGGTATTATTGATCTATCAACCTTCCAAAGAATGCCCTCCAGTTTATGGGACACACAGTCATCTGATCCTTACAGTCACCTGTTGTAGTACCTGATAATCTCTAACAAAACAAAGGGAAACCAGGAGCTCAATGAAATGACTCACTCACTCTCTCACTGTCCTCTGTACATGCTACAGAGTCACATGTCACACTCGCCTGAAGTTCTGGATCCAGGGGGTGTTCTTTCTATTGTCACAGAGCCGTTGTAGAAATGTATAGAATATTTGTAAGGTCCCTTTTTTAAACTAGTAGACTCTTACTTGTAGAGCAATTTTAGGTTTACAGAAAAATGAAGCAGATAGTACAGGCTACAGTCTTGTTACCTCCTTTTTACCACATTTCCCCCAGTTTTCCCTATCAGAATGCTTTTATATCAGTGTGGTGTCTATATTACAGCCAATACACCAATACTGACATGTTCAGAGTTCCATTAGGAATTACTCTTGGTGTTGTAGATTGGATAGATTTAGACAGTACTGCCTACAGTGGCACTATGACTGTATGACACAGAATAGTCTCACTCTCTGTACTCTGCCCTTCTTCCATGCCTCCCCTCTGAGCTGCCGGTAACCCCACTGCTCTTACTTTGTCCCCTTTATTTAGGGTCCTTTTAATTTGTAAATGTTGCTGTCATTGAGCACAGTTAATGATCATCGTCAGAGCAGTAGACTCTTGTTTTTGTTTTTCCTGCTGGGATCTTAGGGAAATAAACTCCAAAGGATAATTATTTTTTCTTTCTCTCTCATGGAAATAATTATCCTAGCTCACTCAAGAGACAAATGATTTAACATTTACAAATGTCTGATCCCTACCTTCGCAAAGTATTCTCTGTATCTTCAGACTCCTGCACTGGGCATCATCTCACAGTCCGAATATTTGGGGGTTTGGAGGCACCTCTGGTCATTTGTCTCACTCTTCCTGCTTGGTAAGATATACAGCTTCTCAAGAGCAAAAAGCAGCTGCTGCATTTTGCCAGAATCTATCTTCTGTCCCATGACCTTCAAGCCCCCACCTTAAAAAAAATACCTAAGTGTTTCATCTGAGCAGAAAAGAATACAGCAATAAGTATTTCCCTGTGTAAGTGATAAACAGGATTCTCTACCTGAGCGATCTTTCCCTGAGAAGGTGATGGAGATTCAGGAGTCTTTCTTGGAACAACCTCTTCAGTTAAACCTGGGAAGAAAAACCCTGATTCTCAGAATGACAAGCATTTGCATCAGACAATCCAGCTTCCTCCCTGTCTCTTCTCTCTCTCACACACACACCCCTGCCTCTTTCCAGGCAAGGACACTTGAAGAGGTTAGTGCTTCCCCCATTTCAATGTTTGCCTTTGCAGGGACTTTTCCAACTTTACCTAGAAAAGGGCTAAGCAGAACCCGAGAGTTTGTGGTGAGCCTGCTTCCAGCTGTGGCTTCAGTGAGTGTATGTGCTCTCACAGAGGAAACACTTACAGTGACAGAACTGTCTGGCTGGACTGCAGGAGAAGAAGGACAGACAGTGCACCTCATGACATGCCCGAGTGAGATGCCAGCAGTGAGGAGACAGGGAGGGATCTGGCACCCCCAAACATCAGCGTCTGACTACACATACAGTCTCCTGAGTGAATACATTTAGAAACAAGATGTCTTTGTGGAAGCTAAATTTCCAAAAAATATAGTAGAATCAGACAAGGAGATAGTTTTAACCCTCACAGATACACAGGCAAGACACTACAAACATTGCTAGGCCTTCCGATTCAGGTTGGCCATGGGAGATAAGCTTCCCTGGAGTGATTTAACACTCTAGGAAACCCTTAGCCACATGGAAAATGATTGGCTGTAGGTGTTCTCTCTGATCCTTTACTAGGAATGGTCTAATCATGTTCATTTAGAGATGTAGATTCTCTCAGCTGAGGCTATCCTGCTTGTGAAGAGCCTTGTACCACACTGGAACTTGTCCTGCTGAGCAGGAAGCACAGCCACCTGCAAACAGAATAGTTCGGCTAGAATTGCTCTTTAATTTGACTACTGGTACTCTTTGGTAATTTAAGATTTGACTTAACAGCCCAGGATCATTATCTAATTAAAATATTGGCAGCAAAGTTGGCATTTGGGATTGCAGTGCATTCTGTGTGGATTGGTGTGTTGTCAGGTCCCTCTTAGCCTAGCATTTTGTTTTTAGATGCAGTATTGAAGGGGGCAGTGGGAGAACATCTGATGTAGTGACTGGTGACGGTGCTCACAAGGAAATCCCTCTCCTACCTTTGAAGACTTTCTGAAAGAGGGTGAAGAAAACTTTGCATAGGCTTTCAGTACAGACCTCAAAGGGACCTGCAAGGAAAGTTAGACCTTTCTTTGTGGTGGTAGTTTTTAATCTTTAAATACAGTGTATGTTTGAAAAAAAATTTCATTCCAGTCAGACACCTCACCATTAATCCCTGCAGATGACTCCCTGTCAGTGTGAATTTGGCCCCGCATCTTTGCCACTTTCTCAGGTAGTCCTGAAGTCCTTTTCTGTGTCTTTGCAAGGTGCGATTGATAAAGACAACAGCAGCAGTGAATGCTGCTGTGGAATGACATCTGACAGTCTCTTAGAAACATTACTCAGTGTCCCAATGTGCCGCATTCACTGGATCTGGCACTGGGAGACTTCCAGCTCTTCCCCAAAGTCAAAATGACCATGAATGATAAACATTTTTAATCTATCTATTCAAGACAAGGCAGCTGTGACGGTGGACTTGGAGAATCACTTCACAGAGTGGCACAAACAATGGGATAAGTGTGAAGTCAGGGGAACTTAATGGCACTGTCTTTTGTAATAGATATTTTTTTAAAATTTTAAACTGTTCATTGGGAAAACAATACAATCACACTGTGTAGTTTTATGTTCTGCTCCAGGGCATTTTATTTTTTTTACTTTAAAATTATTTTCAGCCACTTACTATCAATTAAAATGAATGCTGTCAGAGATGTGTGAGCTCTGCATGTAGCATTATGCATTCCTGTGGGCAGGGTCTTCATGCCTCAAGGTTACACATAGCCTGTGAATAGCACTATACACAAAAAACAAAACAATGTGTTTTTCCTTCCATCTTTCGGGGCCGAGCAGCCCTCTGAATGCCACCCCCCCCACACACACACACACACACTTTGGACTTGAAACCTACCCCAGGCTGTGGCCACAGTCTGGAGCTATAGCACCTTAAGTGCAGGGACTTGGTCTTCCTCAATTTTAGTCCTCAGCGTTCAGCCCTACGCTGAGCACAGAAATAGTAAAAGTTCAGTAAACAGCTGCTGAGACTAGGAAGTCTGTGCATTTCGCATCTATTTGTTCAGATCTGTTTTTGAAATCATGGTTGGGGGTGTGGAGAGGAGAAGGAAACAGGAAATGACAGATGCTAGGAAAGAAGGTGGGAATATGCTAAAAACATTCCGTTTTAATCTGTTATCATCTGGCCATTTAGTAGGAAAAGGAAGAAGACACTAGGCTGTACCCTAAGCATTGAAGCTATGTGCAGACTCATAGATGGGTCTTCTGGAGTCTCATGAAGACCTCATTTATGTAGATTGTTGAGAAATCTCTTTTCTATTTTTAAAGAGGGCTTGCTAAGCAAGTGAATATGTGAGAGACTGCAAAGCCAGATTGTACATGAATTTGCTAACATTTTAGACAGTGCAGCATTCAGCTGTGTGTCAGTGAGAACTGAACCATAGGTAAGTTCTGGCTCCTTGGTGAAGCAGCTCACGTGTTCCCAGCTCTGGCCCGGCCAGGCGACCTCCCAGCTCACTCGCTCCCCTTCTCAATGTCATTTCCCACTATCTACTGCCGACTTTCTGCTATGCTTATCCTCCTAGCACATCACTCTCTTTGGTGCATTACAGCCCAAGGTGTTCTGCCTGTTTACCATTTCCCAACTCCGGCCACTCTTGTGGCCACTTAGACTAGTACCCTTCATCGGGCGTGGCCTTGCGCACAGACGCCATGGGCCCTGGTGGCTGCGGTAGCCATCTGTGGGGCTTCTCTGTAGCTTTCGGTTCAGGGCTTCAGCCCAGTGCACACTACGTTTCTTCCTTCTCAGGCCAGTGTACCCCATGGATGTAGTTCAGCCCACATACTTTCAAACTGAATTCACTTCTCCCACTGGAGTTACATAAACTTTAAACATGAGATGTTGTGACTGTGGGGTTGTAGCCGAAAGATGAGTGCCCGAAGAGAAAATCTAATCAGGGCAGCTCTATAGAAAACTGATTTAAATGTGAAGAAATGCTTCACATGTTTAAGGTTGCATCTTTGAAGCAGAGTAGTTTGTCAATCTTTCACCTATTACTTTGTTACAAATTGATCAAAACGGAAAAAGGGTAACATGAAGTCACGTGTGAATAAAATATTCACCTTAGATATAGGAAGGTAGAAATTGTTATTTTTCTTTTCAAGAAATTAGTTTAAACAACTCAGATTTATTAGTGAAGCCTTCACTGTGTATCACTCCATCTTCCCAGGAATGTTAAGTGTCTGTCGTGTTGTAATCACTACAAAAAGATGGTTCCTACGGCAGTTAGGCCAGTGAGCTGCTGCCTTCTTGACTCTCCCAATATCTTAAGCAAAGGCCCTAAAGTAGACATGATACCATGTTTAAAGGACAGAGCATAATGATCTCCTTGTGGACTTTTGTCTCTTTTAAATATCTTGATGTCTTCTACTCTACACAGCGAATGTTGGTGAATATGCCAGTATTTGTAAAGCTTTGTTATGATATAGCCATCGCTGTTCATCTGTATATTTTTTTAACATGCATTCTTTTATATACTGTTCTTGGACTACCTTAGGTGAATAGTTCTAACAGAGCTGAATAGTTGTAACAAGTCATACGGTCTCCCAACCCAGAAACATTTACAATTAAAGTTTTTGCTAATCAGAAAAATGTTCTTGATCCCTGATGCACATAGAACAATAGCACATTCTTTGTTTGTATTCAGGGAAAGGAGTTGATTTGTTTTTACAAAGTGTGATAAATTTATCCTGAGCAGATCAAAATGGTACAGGTGAAAATGACCAAACGGATGTGGAATTACTTCTCTGTCGAGGGTTCCTGCCCTTCAACGCTTTCTTACAATTCATTCCTGCCTCCCTCTTCAGAACTTGTGTGTGCCGGGGATGTAGCTCAGTGGCTCAGCGCCTGCTGGGCAGGCACAAAGCGCTGAGTTCGATTCCTGACACAAAAAAATCCCTGAGGTGTATAAGTATGGTGCACAAACCAATTGTGTCCTGGAACATAACCCTGAGGTATGCGGCATGCTTTACAGGAGAAAAGCTTGTGTAGACAAAGGGAGTGAGAAGAGAGGAGGAGCCCATAACTTACATCAAGGGCCAGCACCCATCAGCCACTTCAGGTTGCCAGAGATAAGAAACAGGAGTTGAAGTGTGGTCTGCATAAGCTCACAAACTGGGACGTTGAGGAGCCCATTTCCCATTTTCGTGCCCTTCCTCCTGCCTGCAAACTCACACATATACATGTATCCATTAACGTGCTAGAACATACGGGCTCTTAAAATTACTTTCACTTCCAGAGAGCTTACAGTTTTCCCAGGATAGTGAAGTATGTAGAGAAGTTAGAGTCACAGATCTCTGAAAATAGGAATGGTAGCTTCCAGGGGTGTTCAGTAGGGATGGGATTTTAGTTGGAGAAGACAAAAACGTCCTGGTGATCCTTCCACAGTGAGCCGAAATGTACTTAATGAAGTGTACTGAACAGTACACTTAAAAATTGCTAAGTTTGGTTCTACACATTTTGCCACAATTTAAAACAAAACAACTCAGACATATAATTTGGAAAGTTCAGAGTCACAATGGAAATATTTTGTTTTGCAGATTAAGACTCTAATTTAGAAACTTACTTTGCCCCCTTTATATAATTTTACAATGACTTTCTCTAAGAATTGAGAGTTCAGTTATGTTCAGTTAAAAAAAATTACATCTTACATTAATTCCATCATAGCCAACAGGTGACCTAATGAAAGACGTCACAGGAAAGATGGACATGGTGAGACGCCCTTTCTTTTTCTAGCCTCAGGAGTAATTCCTACTCTTTAATGTGAATTCCAGGAAAGAAACCTCGATTGGTTCCCCAGGATGAGAGCCATGTCCTTGGTGAGCAGCGATTCTGAAGGAGAACAGAACGAGCTGAGGAACCTGCAGGAGAAGCTGGAGTCCACCATGAAGCTCGTCTCTAATCTTTCGGGCCAGCTCTCAGAATTAAAAGATCAGGTAAAGAACAGCTCCATGCCGCTACTGTGCACCCCAAGTCTGCCGAAGGAAAGATCTGTAGTGCTCAGGGTACAGTGCTGAAGCACTTCCCCGGGACACAAGTGGACCGGGCAACAGTGTGACAGGACCCCAGCAGTTTCCCTCCGCTCCCTGCAAAGCCCTTGGGTAGAATCTGTTTTGGAACTGTTTTCTGTGCTGCTAAGGATATGGTTTTAAGACGAAAAGGAAAACCAAAAAATGAGGAAATGCAGGCTGCCTCAGTGAACTGCTGGACAGAATCACAGTACACAAAGCTGTACCCTTTCTACTTATTGGCTGACCAGAGATTAAAAATATTTCTGCTTTTGCTTCCTAACCCTTAGATTTATCAGATTTTTATCCATGATACTTATATTCATCATTCTGGGGTAAAGCATAGTTATGAAAAAGCCTTTTTTGGCTCTTTAGTTTGCAAAATCTATGTTGAGTGGCTGCCAGACGAGAGGCCGATAGGTGCTGGGGATGAAACCCTGAGTATCAGATACATAATCCCTGGGCTCACAGAGATTATTAGCCTAAGATGTACAGCTCCCATCCATGTGAAAAATGCTTTGCCCCTTTTAGTAAGCTGGGAAAGGAGTCCAATTTATATCACACCTTACAAACCCTCCACTTTGGTGCCCTTAAAATCACCACAGTCAGCAAGTGACTACCTGACAGCATGCATTTCTATCAAGAATCTGAGCCCAGGTTGGCAAGCAGGCTATAATCTTACGTTTCTATAGCTTCCTGGGATAATCATGTACAGAAGAGATACAATTGAGCACTTCATCTGAGTTGCTTCAAGCTTTTTAAATCAGTTCTATACACAGAATTATCAATTTTGCACAGCACTACCTACCAGGCAAGCAGCCCTCAGGTGCTGTGCCAGGTGCAGGATGATCTAAGTAGATTGCTTTGCTTATTAACAGTTCACCCAGCTGTGGAATGGCTGGCTGCCAGATGTTCCACAGTACCGGACAGACCTGAGTGACCATCTCTTACAGTAGCTCCTGCCCTACCTCCTCTAGGAGCCAAGTGAACTGCTTAAAAAGCCCCAGTCAACCTTTACTTATCATCTCTTCTCCTCTGACACAATTGTGGCTTTAAAAAAAAAAAATTCAGTTAAATCAGATGTTTAAAATTAACCCCTTTCGCATCCCCCATGACAGAAAAATCAGAGACTGACTAAAAATGGTCTGTTTTAAAGGAACTGCTCAGATCTGATGCCGTGTTTGAAAGAAATCCAGTCATCTTTGCTTCATGCCTGAGGTGCCTGGGCCACAGCAGCTGAAGCATTCTAGCTTCCAGTGCCACTGCAGCCAGAAAGTCCTTTCTCAACAGGATCGTTTCTCTTGATCACACTGGAAAGCTTGTTAGGGACTTATTTCAGCTGCTGTGAGAAAAGTACTTTCACTTTACCTGACATTCTCTTAAAATACGTCTGAAGCAAAACTACTATACTTTTGAGTATTCAGTTTTGGTAAAAGCCAAGCAAGCCCTTTTCCTGGGTGCTCTCCCTACCCTTTCAGGGCAGAGTCTGTTTTGAATTTTCCTGAGGGTGATGCTGAAACTGGTTCACTGCTCACTTTGCAAACCAGTGAACTTTGCCTGAGCCATGAGCAGAGCGAGGGAAACTGAGAAAAGGCTCATAGGTGAAGGAGGGTACTCAGTGGTCAGGGTCTCCTCACTGGCTTCTGTCATCTCCTTGGTGAGGATCCAAGCAACACAGAAGCCTCTCAGGAAACGTATCCAACCTTATCTGACAGTGTCATTGCAGGAGTGTCATCCCCCACGTGTGCCTGTGTTTTTGTGTGATGTGTGTTTTTGTTCTGACTTGTCTTGTCAGTGTACTGTTTGCCTTTCATGATTGAACATTTGAATTCCTTTTTTTTTTTAAAGAGCTCTAACATGTCAGAAGTTATACAATTAAATAGCATGAAGGATATATTCATTGCCATTTTATAAAATTGAGCATAGTAGAGACATGGCTTTTTAAAAAATTTAGGGTAGCATTGCCCCTGTTAAAATTTTACCTTAAACACAGACTAAGATTTATTAAGTGACATAAGAATCAGTATAGATTAAACCACTCAATTCCAGCCCCTTATAATATATATAAATATATAATATTTTAAATTTATGTATTTTAAATTGGCAGCTGGAATCATTCTTCAGAAAACCTGCTCTTGTCAATAAACTTGAAATTGTTTTTTTTTTTTCTTGAAAAATATTATAGGTAACAGAAAAGCATTAAAAAAAAAAAAAAACGGAACCTTCTCAAGTGCTTTTACCAGAATTGATGTGCCTAAGTTTTTTTTTTGTTTTTTTTGTTTTTTTTAGTTTTTTTGAGACAGGGTCTCACTTTGTGGTTCAGGCTGGCCCTGAGCTCAGCCTCAAACTCACATCACAATCCTCCTTCCTCTGCCTCCCGAGTGCTGGGATTACAGGCGTGAGCCACCACGCCCGGCACTGTGGTATGTGGTACTGGTTGCTGCTGGGTGTGAGTCTCCACACCCAGTATTGTTATGTGGTTACCGGGGAATCGAACCCTGGTCCTTGTGCTTGCAAGACAGGTGCCAGAACCACTGAGCTAACTCCCCGGCCCGATGTGCCTAAGTTTTAAGGTACCCAGAATTACAGGAAAAATTCACTGTAACTGCTTGGGAGATAACGGTCCTTCACTCCAACAGAACTAACTACTCAGGATTTTCATAACTTCTAACAAACATTTATTTGAGAATCAACTTATTGAATAGATTTGAATTTTCCTGCTTGGTGTTATAAGAAACCAAGATTTTTTTTTTTTTTTTGAGACAGTGTCTCGCTTTGTGGTTCAGGCTGACCCTGAGCTCAGCCTCAAACTCACATCACAGCAATCCTCCTGCCTCTGCCTCCCGAGTGCTGGGATTACAGGCGTGAGCCACCACGCCCAGCACTGTGGTATGTGGTACTGGTTGCTGCTGGGCATGAGTCTCCACGCACAGTATGGTATGTGGTTACCGGGGATTGAACCCGGGTCCTTGCACTTGCAAGACAGGCACCGGAACCACTGAGCTAACCCCCCGGCCCCAGAAACCAAGATTTTTAAACTGTTCTGCACAAAAATTCATACAGATAGGCTAGAGAGCTCCAACCCCTGAATTGATAATTATGAGCAGAAATGTTTTGAATAAAACAACCCCACAAATGATTAACAAACGAGAAACTATTTTTTAAACAATAGCTATGAAAGAATACTATTTACCATTTATCAGTAAAAATGCCATAAAACACATGAAAAAATGCTTTGTCACTTAAAAAATTTTTTTTTAGATCTTGTGATCCAAAAGCCAGCATAACGGAACAGTTTTAGTTAAATGTGGATGAGTTTGGCTTTAATCTCTCCCTCTTTGGTTGTCGTGTTTTTCTTAACTTCTAACTGGGGGGTGGGGGAGTTTGAGGTGAGAATATTAGTAAAAACATAGTTGGTGGTGGTGCTTTTTCTCTGGTTGTGAAGAGCTGTTGGTTAGAATTGCTATTCTAAATATTAATGGTGCATCTCATCTTCAAATTTCCCCTCCCAAGAGATTCTCAATACTAAATGTGATTCTCTTACATCCTTATTCCAAGGAGGAGAACTAATGTAAGAACTTAAATTTTTTCTGCATGTTTTCTTCATAATGCAAAAGAGCAAATACTGAGCTAAGGGTTATCTTTTCATGAAAATGTGACTGGCTTCCTATAGGACCCTTATCTGTTGTTGCTAGGACAGTAAGAAGTGCTTGAAAATCCAGATCATATTAGCATGTTACAGCATTTGGCATTTTTCACGCAAGAGGGTTATCTCATTAACTGCTTAAGAACAGAAGGAATAGCAAAGTATTGGAACAACTGCCCAATGTTGGAGAATGGAACACTGAATAGACCTTGCAAAATGTGTTTGTTGTTGACACTGTGCTTGACCCCTAAAGAAGAGTAGGACGACATCTGCCACTAAGACTAACAGCATATTATGGTATGAAGAATTCTGTGACCTGAGGCATGATTAAAGTTCCACTAAGTATACAGAGAAGCAGGTAGATGGTCAAGTATGAGGTTCAGAATGAGGAAGGAGTTCAGTTTTTACGATCTTAAGCAGATGGCTTCGGAGCTGGCAGAGAAATGCAGCAGGGGATTCCCAGGCAAGGAATCAGCATGGGCAAAGGCATGACACTGCATGGCATGCTCAAGGAATGGCAAATGTTCTGATTAATATAATTCCTCCTCTCAACCAACATATATTTGACTGGTGTAGCAGTAGGTTCAAGGGATACAAGCAGGCAGAGGACCTAGTCTCTGTCTTCGGGAACTAACAGACTAGATTGTAAGACAAGCACATATAGATAAATTGGACTAGAATGTACTGGAACAGTAGAGGTTTGGATACATGCTCTGGAAATGAAGACAGGAGCAATGCCTTCAGTCTGAGCTTAGGAAAAAGATGAACCTCTTACCACACACTCTGCAGAAGTGCTAACGCTGGGGCTTTGTTGGGTTTGCCAGGTGAAACGTAGCATGTAGCCCACACATTGGAGAGCAACTCAATCTGAACCAGATTATCTGTTACATAAAATCGATATAATTGGAGTCAGGAAATGCTTCTTTTACCTCTATGTGTGTTAGGCTTATCTTTTTTTTTTTTTTTTTTTTTTTTTTTTTTAGGTTTTTTGAGACAGGGTCTCGCTTTGTGGTTCAGGCTGGCTCTGAGCTCAGCCTCAAACTCACATCACAGCAATCCTCCTGCCTCTGCCTCCCAGAGTGCTGGGATTACAGGCATGAGCCACCACGCCTGGCACTGTGGTATGTGGTACTGGTTGCTGCTGGACGTGAGTCTCCACGCCCAGTATGGTATGTGGTTACCGAGGCATTGAACCCAGGTCCTTGCGCTTGCAAGACAGGCGCCGGAACCACTGAGCTAACTCCCCGGCCCAGGCTTATCATTTTTAAGCATAACTGATTTTAGAACACTTGAAAAAAGTAATTCAGATTATTGATTTCCTAGATCTTTAGAATCTCAGTAACCAAGACCTTACTGTGGTTTTAAAGCTACTTTTGAAAAACAGTTGTTAAGATTTGTTATAAACCAGACTGTAGTGTTTGTGTGGTGTCGATGACCCTTCCATCCTGTGCCAGCTTTTAATGTACCAGCATAGCCCCTACATGATCAGATCGCTCACTCGTAATCTGCCTAGTGTTTTCATGTAATAATTTCAGGTGTTCGGCTGCATCCGACATGTAAAGCTGTTATATTCTTTGCTTCTTGTTCAGACTGGAGTGAAAAAGGAGAAGTACAGGAATTCAAGCTCATTTCTATACTTGTGCAGATCAGAAGAACAGAATTACTTCCCACAGCTAATCAAACAGTCTCAGGATTTTAAGTATACTACAGTTGGGACATTTCACACTATTCAAAATACACGTTTCAATGTTAGGATTTTGAAGTATAGTTACTTTAGATGTGAGCCTGAATCTGATGGTTATCTTTATCGAGTCAGTTTCTGCCGTACATGGTAATGCACAGTTGGGAGACTGAGGCAGGAAAATCACTCCCAGTTTAAGACCAGCCTAAACTATGTGATGAAACTGATTCAAAAGAAGGGACAAATTTGTTTCAGGTGTCCAGAGAAAATTGGAAGTGAATGATAGACCTGATCGTTTTTTATAGTTTGGATGTAGATAAAAGTGATTTTCTAAACTAAGAAATGTATTTATGGATATGTAGGTAGATAGGCAGACCAAACTGAGCCAAGGAAGACAGAATCTGAGAACAGGCAGAGGTAGGTCGTAGTGATCAAAGGGGCCAGCAGTGTTGGCCACGTTTCCTTTAAAAGATTTAGTCCTAAGCCAGGGATTCAGTTCAGTGGTTCCGGCACCTGCTTTGAAGCACAAGAGCCTGGGTTCAATCCCAGTGATCACAAACAACAATGCCAAGCACGGTGACTCACGCCTGTAATCCCAGCACTCAGGAGGCAGAGGCAGTAGAATTGTGGTGAGTTCCAGGCTTGCCTGGGCTACATACTGAGCTTAGGGCCAATGTGAACTACAAAATGAGACCCGTCTCCAGGCAAAAAAAAAAAAGATCTTTAGGATTTTGTCTTTTTGATCTCTTCATAATTGTTACTGGATGTAACCACTGTCTAAAGGACCAACTCCTCTAGCAGTTGCCCAGTTCCTTATCAATCACCTGAATGCCACTGAAATGCTGGACATGGTAGACTGTGACTATGTTACCAGCTTCTACGTAGAAACAGGAGGATTGCAAGTTTGAGGCCAGCCTGGCCAAGTTAGCAAAACCTTTTCTCAAAATAAAAGAAAAAGGAATGGGGATGCAACTCAGGGGTAGAGCATTTGCCTACCAACCATGACACTCCGGGTTCAATGCTCAATACTAAAGAAAAAACTAATAATGACACTGACTTAAATGATAGTGGTACTCTCTAGAAGCCTTGCAAGTTTGACCAAACCAGGATCAGAAAAGCCAAAGTATGTGCCTATTGCATCCTCAACAGCAGAAAATCTTCTCAAAGACTTTTTCATTTGATAAAAATGGTATATGTGCCTAAGTACTGGTTTTGTAAAGGAAGTTATATCCAAAGTGATCAGGGCCTATTTTGGAGATCACTGTCAAAAGCTAGCTTAGCAGAGTGGTTCTCAAAGGATGGTCCCCAGGCTGGCACCATGTTTATTACCAGGGACACTATTAGAAATACAACTACTTGGACTCCACACCAGATGCTACCTCAGACTCCAGCCTTCTGCTCTGTGTTTTAACAAATCTTCTAGGGGATTATGGGCACATGCTAAAGTTCAGGAACCACTGTTTGAAGGAAAAAAATTGTACCGATATGAAGAAATCAAAGAACTGGCCACTAACCTACATACAGGGTGCTTTAACCACTTACTTTACCCCAAGCGTCACTCAGGCACCATATTTGCTGATGTACTATCTGTCTGAGCAGCACTTGGAGAGTGTCATTTCAAGCAGTCAATTCTTAAATTGAATACATTTGATCAAATTGTTTTTATATTTCTCATTATAAAAATGAATGAGAAAATAATTTTTGATCATCCTGTATCTAAATAATGGGACTGATAAGTGGTTAAGGCTCATGAAGGAAGAAGGGTAACACGAGCTTAGAGAATGTCAGAACAGGACCCTGTGGGAGGCAGTGGCTATGGAAGTGAGGGAAGAAATGCCATCAACGGAAGACTAACTTGCTAGAGAACAGTTTTGGAGGCTGACGGGGATAGAATGAATGACTCAGTGAAATCAAAGAGAACTGATCAAACAGGCATGGATGAAGATGGGTATGGTTATGTCAAGTACAAGCAGTCAATTGAAAGCAAAGCTGGAGAAGCCGTCATGGTCAGCTCTTAAGTTGAAACAGCCCAGAAGGTTTAAATAAAAACTTTAGTGAAGTACAGTAGGTTATGAGCACTCCAAGACTTATAAATCCTTTTGAATGCTTTAGATTATCACAGTTCAGTGATGTTTAATTGGATGCACATTCAAGATTACATATGTAGGGACTAGTTGGGAGAAAAAAAAAAACCTGAGTTAAATTTCTCAATTCTCAGGAATAAGGTGGATGAATGAATGAATGTCATTTTAATGTAGCTGTGAACTGATTTTGTGTGCCATATGAGGTTTCCTTCCTCACAGAACGTATGAATATAGTATAATGGGTGACACTTCCTTCAAAGTTTTGTTATTCACCAAGGAAGCATGAAAGGCTAGCACAAATACCCTCATCCAGTTCCTTATGAAAAGCTTTACAAAAAGCTTCCTTTTGGAAATGGTCAATCCTGGTAAATGTTATCATCTGAATTATAACAGAAAGCATTTCCCCAGCAGCCTAAAAATAGGTATCTTGACTTTAAAGGGCAACTGCTATGTTTTTTTTTTTTTTTTTTTTTAGGTTTTTTTGAGACAGGGTCTCGCTTTGTGGTTCAGGCTGGCCCTGACTCAGCCTCAAACTCACATCACAGCAATCCTCCTGCCTCTGCCTCCCGAGTGCTGGGATTACAGGCGTGAGCCACCACGCCCGGCACTGTGGTATGTGGTACTGGTTGCTGCTGGGTGTGGGTCTCCACGCCCAGTATGGTATGTGGTTACCGGGGATCGAACCCGGGTCCTTGCGCTTGCAAGACAGGCGCCAGAACCACTGAGCTAACTCCCCGGCCCCCTTGGGGTTTATTTTTAATGTTTAAATTGGAGCTAGGTTATTCTTGCTTTATGTTCTCTCAGGCTATGTGTACCAAGCAGTCAGGTGAAACTCACCCTTCATGTGACAGATACTGTTCTAGGACATGTATGTATATCCTGTCAGTTCTCCACCAGTGAGACAGAATTATCCTGACTGCGTGGATGAACAGACAGATTCGTGCAAGTCAAATCACAAACCATACAGAAATAGGCCTGTCTGATTCCAAAGCCTACCCTGTTTTTACTACTCCACCCTAATTCCGCTCTGATTTTAGGAAACCAAAAGTCTAGAAGTAAGATCATAAGCCACTTCATACAATGGCATCTAATACCTGTTTCCCTTGCCCTTTTATCTTAATTGATTTATATGTCTCCCTCAAATCTAGTGCTAGGACTGAGTTAAGAAAAACTTAATGCAAAAAAAAAAAAAAAATACAATATGCCCTAAAATCGCCAGAAGAAAGAAACTCATCAGCATGAGAACATACTTAACAGCCAAATAAAAGTTAAAAGTACCTTTTAATTGTAACGTGTTATACGACATGGTCTCTCAACGTGTGAAGCCAAACTCAATATCTGCTAGTGGCAGGGAAGAGAAGACATGGTAGCGAGGGAGGGATTAATAATTGAATTATTCTGGAGCTCAGGGACATGTGTGAGCAGTTCTCATCTTCCCTCATGGATTAGGTCACTGTTTTCTCTCTAATCAACTACTCAAGAGTCCTTGGTGAAAGGAAGCCAAGACTCACTTCAGAGTCCAGACACCATCTCTCTCTAAGCTTGGATTCTAGGCACATAGCTCTTCTGGGTAATATGGTGGGTTGTTACTGTCATACACAACCACCATTTCCCAATGTATCTTTAAAATCATTTGGAAATGGATTTGGGAGATAATCAAGAATCTTGTGCTCTCGCTGGGTTTTTGTTTCTTTATGAAACAAGTAGCAAGCAGTACTCTTGAATGTTACATTGCATGACTAGGTCGCAGAATTCCCCAGACTGCTAGGAAGATTCCCTTTTTGAAGTTCTCTGTGTTTGATATGGTGACGGTATGCTACTTGTAGAAAGTGGGTTTCAGAACAAACCGTAACCACAGAGGTAAAGCGATGGTTCATTGTATGATTTGACGTACAGGAAGTGTCTGGGTCTAATGATGAAACTTTTTAACTTTCCAGATGACAGAACAAAGGAAGCAGAAACAAAGAATTGGTCTTCTAGGACATCCTCCTCACATGAATGTCAACCCACAGCAACCAGCATAAGCAAATGCATAGAGGAACTATATTTACCTTTTTAATTATTATCAGTGTGGGTATGGCTAATTAGTTCTGATTCACCCACTAAGGTTACATTTATGCTTAGTACATTTGTAAATACTCAGTTTTATACTGTATGTATATGATTGCTACTCTACAGGTTTGGATATATGTATTGTAATTAGATTTGTTGGCATGATGACATTTGTGCCAAAATATATTAAAAATGCCTTTTTTGGAAGGACTAGAGAAAGTACCTGATTTGCACTTGAATCAGATTATAGATTTAAAACTATATGACATGTATTTTGTATTTAAAACTAGAATAGCCAGTATTTATGTTTTTTACAAAACTGTGCAATACGAATTATGCAATCACCATAAATCTGTAACTCCCAAGTGTTGCAGAGGGAGTGCACATCTTTGAAGCTGGTGTGTTAATACTATGTAATAAATGGTTAAATATCAAATGATGCTGCTGCCAAAATCATATTAATAGTGAGTTTCAGGCCCCCGGGCATTTTGTATCATGTAATTATCTACAGTGATGCTGTTCTCGTTGCTAGTGGCATTAGTGTCCCTGTCTCATAGTGACAGTGCTCCAAGTTTATGAACTGTTCAATGAGCATTCATTTTCAAGAGAGCAATGTTAGTTTCAAAGATCCTTTTAAGCTTCTAATGTGATCATTTGAACTATTTCTTTAAATAAGAAGGCCATGTTAAAGGCTCACACTTTAGGTTGCAAACAAGTTAATGGATTTTTTTAAAGGGAACTTTTTATTGCAATGTTTGGGATAAATGCATACTGCTGGCCAATCAGTGTCATCTCCTGGTTCAATTTTGATGTCATGTTATGAAATAGGAATAACTAATGGTTTCTAGATTATCTACTCTAAATAGTAGATTTTTTTTCTGTCATCTAAAAATATGCTACAGTAGCTAAGAATTATTAAAACTCTATGCAGCCATATAAAAGATGAAATACGACCTATCCCCTTAGAAGTCCTGGTTGAACACTGACATATTATTCTTCTGAACGAGCCACATTTTGGTTTTATTTCTTTGTCACTGATTTCTTTTCTGGATGGATGAAAAGTATGAAAGGAAACTTTTCTACCTGTTGCCTAGTTTTGTACATGGGTCTCATTTTGACAGAGAACCACTCTTTGGAAATGTTTAAAAATGTGCTGAAAGAATTCTGAAATGAGTCAAGTTTGTAAATGCATATATAAAAATATTTAATAAACAATGCAGAGTAATATACAAGGACTGAATGGTGGCTTTCATTTGGCATTTATTTGTGACTTAAAGAAATGCTCAGAGATCTTTGTTTGGTTAGAGGGTTTGGCTATTGTAGCTCAGGCTGGCGTTGAACTTGCAGTGATCTCCCTGCCTTAGTCCATGGGATCACAGCAAGCACCACCATGCCGGCCAAGAGCTATTCTAATTATAGTTCTCTTTAGGACCAATTGAAATTGCAAGTGGTTTGCTTACCAGGTTAGTTCAGAATTACCAATCTGGTTATACATTTTTTTTAAAAAAACTGCTATAATAACTGTGAGAAAAAACACTTACAACAAATATCGGGGGTGTTTTTAATACAATATTACTTCCTCCTCTCTTTCATCTAGGTTAGTGACGGCCGGCCACAGCTGCTGTGACAAAGTCAGGTACATTCTGCTCAGTCTGCTGTCTCCTAAGCTTTTCCCCTGGGGATCTTTAATTTGGTATCTCCCAGGTGGAAATACTGCCAAAAGCTGAGGTTTGTTTCTTGGGAAATGTCACCGCCATGGCCAGGATACTTCACACAGCCTGAAATATTTTAACCAAGTTGACTCTACTATCCGCCTGTAGAAAAACTTGTTCTCTCCTCAAAGCAGTGCTCACCTTAGCTACTCTTTTTGACAGTTTTCTCTATGCTTTGATAAATAAGAGTAATTCCCACTTAATGTTGGGAACTGAGTTAGGATTAAATTCCAGTTAAGCGATTAGTTTCATAACCAGTGCTTCTAATAATTTATAAATTTGATGACTTAAAAAAACAAATTAGTAATTTTCCAGTCAGTGTAGCATATCTCCACAAAAGTTACCCTTCATAAGGCAAGCTAAGAGACACATGCTTTTATCTAAATCAAAATGGTGTCTCAGCTTAACCCCACAACATGCACTTTGGCTGGTGAGGATTTGCTTTCCTCTGAGCTTTCTCTTTGATCTTTCGTGCTACCCAACACAATATGTTAGTGTGTGCAGTGTTTCCTAGGCCCAATCTAGTCCATTGGAAAGTTCTGCAATGACATGTTTAGATGACAGCTTTGTACAGGTTTGTCATATTTCATTTGAATCCTGTCACTGAAGATATAAATCTTCATTCAATTTGCCAACTCCAGCAGGAAATAATTGAAATTGCAATGCTACTCCACCCCACCTGGGGCAAGTCCTACTCTGGGAGTTTGGGTGACAACACGAAAGCTACTGCAAGTAAAACACAGGATCTGAAGGTTAAACTCCTGTGGTCTTGGACACGCAGCTGAGAGTTCACCTGTTTTCTCCAGGGACCACCTTTCCCACACATCTGCTTCAGGCACCGGGTTCCAAGTCACCTACGAAGTAGTGCTATCAGGCTGAGTATCAAGAGGGGTGGTTCAGCTCTAATGCACAGCAGAGCTAGTTGGCATCATTTATTTAATTTTAAAAGTTGCCATCACACCAAATTCAAGTTCTAAATTTGCTAAAGCAGAGAATCTGGGACATTGCGTTCCATCTCCTAGCCATTTATGGTATCTAACCCTTTCCTACTTGTTCCTAAAGTGATGTCCTTACAGACTTCTGTCTGCCTCCATACATAAAGCTTCCACGCTTTGTCTGCTCCGATCTTATTTCATCACATACGACTTTTCTTAAAACTGTATCTCTAACCCCCACCAACATGCACGCACAAAATATAACTTAAATTAAAATTAACTTAAAATTCTGATTTACTTTGGTTTGTGTCCAGGTTCATATTCCTTAGTCTTTGATTTTCATCGCACTATTTTTTTTAAATATTTGCTTATATTTTGTGGAAATGGTTTGCTTGACCTTGCTTCTGCAAACCCTATTTTTTCAGTCTGTTTAAATGAGTGGTTCCTATAGTAAATAATAAAGCAAACTTTTTTTTTCTTCTTTTTTTGCCATACTGTGGAATCAAACTCAGGAGCTTACATTTGCCAGACAGGTGCAGGGCCACAGAGCTGCATCCCTGCCCACCAAACACAGTTGTGCAAACTAAGGAGCAACTCCATCTTTGTAGTCCCAAACCAAAAAATGCTTTACTGATGTGCTATGCAAAATAATAAGACCTTTACAGTAAACTAAGGTATTACCTTGTTAAAAATTCTAGATTTCTGACTCTTCCTATTATAGAAAAAGCATTAATGCAAAAACCAGCCTGGGCCAGGGATTTAGCTCAGTGGTTGCAACACCTGCCTTGCAAATGCAAAGTCCCTAGTTCGATCCCCAGTAACCACATACCACAATGCTGGGTGTGGTGGCTCACGCCTGTAATCCCAACACTCAGGAGGCAGAGGCAGGAGGATTCTAAATTCAAGGCTGAGTTCAGGACCAACCTGAACTACAGAGTGACTGTTTCAGAACTTAAAAAAACCCTGAGCCTGACAGTTTCCCATAGTTATTTTAAAATTAATGAAGAGACCGTAAGTCTAACTTATGAGAGAAAATGATCCCTTTGAAAACTTTAGTAGATTAACTACATGCTAATAGGAGAAGAACTGGATTTTTCTAAAATAATATTTTTACAGATTTTAAAAGCATGTGTAGCTGAGAACAGTGGCATACACTTGAGTTCAAGGCCAGCCTGGGTGACTCAGACCCTGCTCAAATTAAAAAAAAAAAAAAATTGTATAGGACTAGGGATGTAGCTCAGTGGTAAAGCACTTGCCTAGGAGGTACAGAACCAGTGGGGGCTGTGTTTGTTAGAAACCTTAACTTATATGACAATAAATCACCTTTATATAAGAAAGGATATAATAACACTGGTCTCCTGTTGATGATTCTTGAGACAATATCCTCTATCTGCCAAACCATACAGAAGGAACAAAACTTATTTTAAAGACAAGAACACCCTAAAGCAGTAAAGTGACTTGCCCAAGGATTTAGCTCCAAAATAAACAAAGATCTCCTAACTTAGCCAAATATAGAAAGAGCGCATTTTCCCAGAATAGTTCTCCCTTATTCCTATGTAGAACAACAAAAAATTGTTTCACAGTTCTTTTCAAATCTCTCAAAAGACAATCTACAAAATCAAAGTACTGAATATGAATACTTTGTCAAGACCGAAAACTCTGTGGCAAAGATAAGTGAACTCCTAATATCCCTTTTGCAACTATAGATTTCACATAAATACCTTTTATTTAGCTACATTTTTTTCACAGAGAATCACTGTCAACTCAACAAAGGTAGCCTCCTCCAAGTGAAAGCATGCAGGTACACTGGTCTCTCCTCCCACAGAAGGTGATGTCGTTTGGCAAACTCTACTTTAATCTTTTGCACTATAATGATAATTTGTTGCCAATCATCTAGAATGTTGGAAAACCCCTATGAAGATTTCGATTTTACAGAAAGTACCCAAAATTCCACTAGTTTTGCATCATAAAGTGGTGGTTAAAGTAAAGTTTTGAGTAAAACGCCATGTATGTGGTTTTTGTGGGTGGCTATACCTCACAATGACTATTAGTCTCAATCAAGTATCGGAGAGGAGAGACAGCCAGGATGGCAACTGCAATTAATACCAGTTTTAGCACAATGTTTTTCTGCCTTTAGTATTTTATGTCAACTTTAGCAACTTAAAGGCTAATTCAGAAATGAAATTAGCCTTTAAGTTGGGATTCCAAAACCTACCAACTTGAAGAATAAATGAACAGGTAGACCCGTTGCAGATGCTGACATTTACTTGACTCAGAAAAACCTCACCGACTTTCTAGTTGCTGGTATTGTAAACTCATTGGGTAAAACAAATCTCCAGTTTACTGGAGTATGACTTGAAAAAAAAAAAAAATACCAAGGGAGAAACTTAAAATACTTGAAGGTCATGACAAACCAGTGTGAAAGAGAATCCTTAACACCTAGAAGTGAAACTACATCATCCACCCAGCCTGGAAAGAAAAAAGAAAGCTAAAAACCACTACAGAATAAGAATGAAGAGTCGGAGAAAACCCCTAAGGTGGATTCTGAACAACAACAGAGCCGCACAACATAAGCAGTACATACTGTATGAAAGAACCACAAATGGAAAGAGTTCGCCAGCAATTTTCTACTTACGAGACAGAGAGAGAGAGAGAGAGAGAGAGAGAGAGAGAGAGAGAGAGAAAGAGAGAGCACAAGCACTTGGTCCCATGCAAATGTAACTTCAGACAACCCAGGAATAGAAACTGTTGGCTCCTGAACTTATATTAGCTATTAAGTCCCCTCACTGCCAATTCTTGTCACCTGTAGCATCTCTTAAAAGTCCTATCAGGACCCTTTTGTAAAAACTTTATGGAAGAACAACTGCAATTTGGCATGACACTAGGAACTAAGTATGTCAGGGTGTACACGGTACCACATTGGAATGAAAAGAAAACGTACCTTGACATTGACAAGAATCTTAACAATAGCTCAACTACTTAGACAATATAACTTGGAGCAAGTTATTTAATCATTTCATTCCCTCCTGCTTCAAAGGAAAGTGTTTCTTCTACATATTTTTTTGGACAGAAATGAGAATCAAAGAAACTGTTCAAAGGCCGGGGATTTTCAAGGACCCAGTTCGATCCTCGGTAACCACATACAATACTGGGCGTGGAGCCTCACACCCAGCAGCAACCAGTACCACATACCACAGTGCCCGGCGTGGTGGCTCATGCCTGTAATCCCAGCACTCGGGAGGCAGAGGCAGGAGGATTGCTGTGATGTAAGTTTGAGGCTCAGCTCAGGGCCAGCCTGAACTACAAAGCCAAAACCTTGTCTCAAAAAAGAAATTGTTCAGTTTATTACTTGACTCGTATTATTTCTTTTCCAACATAATCAATTTTCTTATTCTCACCTATCTATAATCTCAGCTGACTTACATATTGCATGACCAAAATCTACGATCTGTTCCTACTCAGTTGGTCTGATGTTGTTACTGTGAGATCCTAAATCTTTATGTCTTAACACGACATATTTGGGTCAGATCCAGTCATTTAGAAAATTTTTTTTTTTTTTTTAGGTTTTTGGAGACAGGGTCTCGCTTTGTGGTTCAGGCTGGCCCTGAGCTCAGCCTCCAACTCACATCACAATCCTCCTGCCTCTGCCTCCCGAGTGCTGGGATTACAGGCGTGAGCCACCACGCCGGGCACTGTGGTATGTGGTACTGGTTGCGGCTGGGTGTGGGTCTCCACACCCAGTATTGTTATGTGGTTACCGGGGAATCGAACCCGGGTCCTTGCGCTTGCGAGACAGGCGCCGGAACCACTGAGCTAACTCCCCGGCCCTCATTTAGAAAATTTTTACCTCAACCAAATTCCATTTTAACTATCAGTTTGAACTGAATAATTCATAAAGAAGCCTAATCATACAGGATTCCAGATAATTATTCTTGTATTTGTGAACACTGAACTCAAATATGAATTAATTTTAAAAAATGGAAAGATGTTTACCTAGACAATATGTCCTTAGTTTATGAAGTACTTGCATCTTCATTCTCATTTCAGCCTCCCAGTCCTGGTAAACAGAGTGTATCACTGACCTCTGAATAGTCCTACACTGTACTATTTTTCATTTAGTATTAAAATACTTTCACATCTGCAAAGTGTTTTTGGCAAATGCTAATACAATTAATTGTGGAAGCTCAGACTCTCCTTAATAATTTCAACGATCCTAAGGAGGGTGTTTACAGTTTCCCAATGAACCATTTAGGTTCTTTGCTCCTCTCTCCTGATCACAACCAAATCTCTGTTCCTTCTTACCATCTCCACTCTTTCTTCTACATCAGTCCTATTGTGGACACAGCTCTTGCTCCTTCATGGCCCCAGAGGACTGATGGAAATCTAGGTGTCATGACAAAATGGTCTTTACCTGAGGAAGATCACAGTGAGCAACAGGAAACAGGAAACACAACCAGCCATCTGAGCTTCCTGCCCTTTCTTCTCTACCATGGGAAAGAGCAACTTCTCAGCCTGCTGGGAGGCCAGCTTCTCTTTCCGACTATCTTGCCTAAACAAACAAAAGCAAAGTATAAACAAATAACCTTCCCTTTGGCTTCAGGTAAAAACCAGTATTCTTGATCTTTATCATGTAGAGTCTCTTCTCATCTGCATTTACTTTGGCCTAAGGAAAAGACTGCAATTCTGCTGTCCTTAGCTTCCAGGCCACAAAGCAATTTGCATTTTCTTCTTCCTGCTAATATTTCTATCTTAGAAGAAATCACTTAAAAGTTTAAGTTATTTGGTCAAACTAGAATATGCCAACTGGGATTCAAAGCCAGATCATCTGATTTCATATATACATTCTCCTCCTTCCCTCAGCTTCACTCCACTGGACACCAGCCAATCACAATCCTCTGCTCCCAGGGCTCCTACCTCCTTTTTGGGCAAGATCTTTTAAGTAGTAGATTAAAGTTCTAAGAGATGCAATGGAAAGTCAGCCTAACTAACAGCAAAAGTGGCAAGTAGTTCATTTCTGTGTCATCAAGACCTGACACAGTTCCTCCCAAATAAAGGTTTTTAGGAACCACAGCCAGTGAATTGTGTTTCTTTAAGAAAAAGGGTACCTCGCAGTGGCCCAGAAAGAATGTACTTGTATAACAAAGATAAGGTGGTCAACTGTGTTATCCTCAGGAGCTAACGCACCAGTCCTGATTTCCAACCCTTACTTACAGTGCTTCTGGATCTAGAAAGCCTACTTCATACCCCAAAGCCATGTAACAAATTAACCCTCCAATCAGGCAACCCCATTCATTCTGTATTCTTCTAACTTATAGAAAAGTGTGATTTAGCACTAACTGTGAATGCATAAATTCATATTGACGTGTACTTCTCTCCAGCCCACCCCCATGTTTAAGAGTGCTAATACACAATTCCTCAGCAATCTGTGGAAGACTATTGCAGTTTTTAGGAAAGACAGGATACATTTTAGTTACCATAAAGGTATTATGGCCCTTTTGGGTAACAGAACTGCAACTCATTTATATATGAACCATGTGTAAAATCGCTGAGTCACATTCTCCCAACCAGATGTAACAAAATTGTTTTAGAATTTCTGCTGATCTAGAGAAATTTAATAATGAAAAAAGGGCTTGGGAGTAGAAAGGATGTCGTATTTCTTTTTCTCTATCTTTTCACAGTACTCAAATTGAAATTTTCCCAATTGTTGGTAAGGAAAGCAGTATAATCACTTTGGAAAACTATTTAATTGGTTGTTCTGGTTTTTTAATACCATTTAATCTAAAAACCCCACTACCAGCTATCTAACCAAAAGTTATGAAAATATGTCTACACAAAAACCTGAATGTAAACTGTAATCAACTTTATTATTATCACTCCAAACTGGAAACAATCCAAACATCCACCGACTGGCAAATAAAGTGGCAGGTGGCCTACAACCTCCATTCTGAGAAGAGCACTCTTGTGTTGACTCAAAACTTTCTAGTAAATTCATTGAACATAATTTCTGAACAGAATATTCCACAGAGCTGGGTACGTAAGGGACAAAAACCTGTTCTCTAGAGAGCCTAACAGAGCTGGCAATCAAACAAAAATAAGAGTAACAACAACAAAAATATGTGTACTCCAACTTAAATTTTTAAGATTGCTGTGTTTTAGAAATTGCAAATTTATGTCCTACTAGGTTCCTATTGATGCTGTAACAAATGACCAAAATGTAGTGGTTTAGATCAGCAACAACACTGACTCATCACGATTCTGGGTGTCCGCATTCCTTTCGGAGGTCCTAGGGGAGGTCCATTCCCTCCTTCGTCCTCTCCAGCTTTTGGACGGTGCCTGCATCCCTCAGCTTGTGCCCTGCTATCTTCCAAGCCAGAAATGGCCAGTGGAGTCTATGGCATCCTGTTTCTTCTGCCTCCTCCTTTCATTTGATAGAACCCTTGTAAGCACACCTCTCCCAACTAATCCAAGAAATCGTCACACCTCAAGAATCTTAATTTAATCACATTTGCAAAGTGTTTTTGGCCAGGTATGGTAACCTACAGAGGTCTGGAAATAGAGACATGGGCATCTCTAAGGAAGCTATGAAGTCTTCAACACATTTCTCTAAGCAAAATCTAGATGGGCTCAGACAAAAAAAGACAAGGCAAAAACACATCAGTTTTCAAGCTCTGACTGGTTTGAATACAACTGGGAAGGTCACATTTTCTCATGGTCCAAACAGGCCAAACAAGTCAGTTCATTAACATGATCAAATAAAATGATAAAACTACTTGAGACTGCTAGGACACAGCTGCTCCCTTTTCTATGCACTATAGGCACTCCTGCATGCCATAAACAACAAGAAAAAGATGGTTAGTTTTTTTTTAACACACACACAGACACACACAGACACACACAGACATACATCCATGAGATGTTTTTCTTCAGGTTTTATTTCTGAGGATTAGTGCTTTAAAAACAAGTAACATCAAGTGTTGCGAACGTAAGTCAGTGGTGGGATACTTGCCTAGCATGTATGAGGCCCGGGGTTCCATTCCTAGCACACAGACCCACCCCAAGTAACATCCAACGATTGTTGTACTTGGTACAATGAAGTACTAAGAAAATGAAAGTGGGCCTGTAAGGTTCTGAACAAGACAAACATTTTTTTTTTTCAAAGGAATAAAGCAAATATGTATAAGGCTGGAAATTCTAATACAGTGTCTCTCTTCTTTGGTGAAGTGTATGTTCAAAATTTTTGCTTACATTTATTTTTTCTATTATTACATCGTAAAATCTTGAAAGTTTTGTTTTTGCTTCATTTACTTATTAATTCGGTTGTGCAAATATTTATTTCCTAGTCTGTTGTCATTTTCCGAGCAAATATTTTTGAAATCTTAAACTTTTTTTTTTTTTTTTTTTTTTGGAGACAGGGTCTCGCTTTGTGGTTCAGGCTGGCCCTCAGTTCAGCCTCAAACTCACATCACAATCCTCCTGCCTCTGCCTCCCAAGTGCTGGGATTACAGGCGTGAGCCACCACGCCCAGCACTGTGGTATGTGGTACTGGTTGCTGCTGGGTGTGGGTCTCCACACCCAGTATTGTTATGTGGTTACCGGGGAATCGAACCCCGGTCCTTGCGCTTGCAAGACAGGCGCCGGAACCACTGAGCTAACTCCTTGGCCCTGAAATCTCAAACTTTTCAATTTTGATGCAATTCAATATATCAATTTTTTCATGATTCATATTTTTTTAGTGCTAATAAATCTGCATCTAAGAAAAGCCTGAAAGATTTTCCTTTACATTTTCTTTAAAAACACCAGCATACAATATAGGACATAGTGTGCCAGTGAAACCGTTGTATCATATTTGCCAACCAGCCCACTCGCTCCTGCTAGCTAGCCAGATGTGGCTATTGAAACCTAGGCACACAGCCAGGACAACCAAGGAGCTACATGCAGATTTTTAAACTTAGTTTTAATTGCCTACTACATGGAACCGAAAGTGTGTCAGCTAAAGCTCAGTCTTTAAAATATGGACACTCATTTCCTCCAGGACTGTCTTGTGCAAAGGCTTTTGTACAATGAGTTATCTTGACACTTCTGTCAAAAATGAATTGATTGGCCAGGTGAAGTGGCACATATTTCTGAGCTTTGCTCTGTTTCCATGACCTGTGTGTTTATCATTTCTTCAGTATCTGACTGCCCTCATATCGGTTTAACTGATGATCTTCACCGAGGGAACCAAGAATGCACAATGGGAAAAGCATAGTCTTGAACAGCTGGTGTTGAGAATACTAATTCACCACATACAGAAACTGACACTGCACTCTTACCTTATATAATACACAAAAAAGTCAACTCTAAATGAATTAAAGGCTTAAAAGTAAGAAGTGAAACTATAAATGTCCAAGAAGAAAATAAAGGAAAGGTTTCATGGCTTTGTCTTGTCAGTAACTTCTTTAATATGACACCAAAAGCATAGGCAACAAAAAGAAAATAGACAAGTTGGCATCAAACTAAAAACCTGTGGGACAACATAGCAAAAGGCAATATATAAAAGGACAAAGTGTTTCTAACCAAAAATACAAGATTAATATTCAAAATATAAATAACTCCAACAACTCAATAGCAAAACAAATAATAAAGACAAATTTAAATGGGTAAATACTTCAATAGAATTTTATCCACTGAAAAACAAATAGCCAACAGGTATATGCAAAGATATTCACTATCACAAATCAACATGGAAATGCAAAATAAAACTACAATAGGACAGTATTTCACACCTATTAGGATGGCTATTATGCAAAAAATAAAAGTAAACAAAATACAGTAGCTGGGGGTGTAACTGACATGCTGAAGGCTGAGAAATATGGACCAAGAATTTAAAGTCACCCTGGTCAGGCTACATAGTGAGACCCTGTCTCAAAAACCTATGAAATTAAGGAAAAAAACAAAAAACAAAAAAACAAAGCAAACAGAAAAGCCAGTTAGCAATGTTGTAGCTACACTGCAGTTTTTGTGTGCTGTTGGTGGCACAGTAGACCTCTACAGTTCACCCAGAAAAGTTGAAGTCAGAATCCACAAGGGACATCGACACTCCCATGCTTATTACAGTGTTACAGGGGTTGTTCACAATAGCCAAAAGGTGAAGAAACTGTGAAATAGATATCACTAAGTGTAAGAATAAATTCTACTGGGATCTGGAAGACGGTGGACTGCCACGCCCCCGCCGAATAAGGCATGACAAAATAGGGACTGGAGTCCCGGGCGGACGACCCCTGTGCTTGAGGCCTGAGGCTCCCCAGGCCTAGAGCCTGAGTTAAGTATGCTTCACCAAGAGGCGCACAGTTAGCCCAACAGTATGTAAAAACAAGCCGCTTTCTCCCTTCTAAACTATTCTATTTTTCCCTGTGAAGTGTTCTGTGCTTTCTCACCAAACAAAAATAACATAAACAGAAAACACGTTGTTAGACACAATAAGTTTCAGCTAGAATAAAACAACATGGCCACCTGACAAAAATAAATTAATACTCACATAAAATCTATGAGTACAAGATTAAAAAAATAACAAAGATCCACTTCCTTAAAAAAGTTGTGTACAAAACACACTGATCTATAAAGATTTTTATGGTCATGAGAAAATCATCACTGTCTCACACGACCTTACACAATGTCAAAATGATTGATCACTGTTCTGTTTCTGTTCATATTTTTTCCTTGAACTTTTGTTAACCTATAATAATCACCCTTATTTTACAAGCCAAAAAATCATGTATAAAAAAAGGCTTCACTTCAGTAAAAATTACAACAACATCACCAGCCTCTCTTGTGTTAGTGTGTTGTCTGTCATCGCCGACTCCGTCCATTCCTGACTTCAGTGCTCCCTAGATCCCCACGCCGCGAGCGGTCCGTGACAGTGGACTAAAGGCAGCCACCACTCTCAAGCTCCTCCTGGATACCAATCCAATGAAACAGGTACAAAGTTCGGTGAGGAGACAGGAAATCACTGGGTTGCAAACTCAGTGAGCTAACGTTCAGGAAAGACCCAGAAATGTAAGCATTTAAAAGACAAGCAACAGAAGTAATGCATCCACCACGGAAAGCATAGCAGGGAATAGGCACTCTCTCCTGTAGCAGTAAAAGAAAAAAAAAACTGAGCATGTTCTTGTGAGTTTTGATCTTGCTACTACAGAGACAGACCCTAAGCACAAAGAAGTCTGAGTTCACCCAAGTAAATAGGAATAAGGATAATTTCCACTTTTCCCCTCACCATTTAGACACGGTCAGGTCAGGGAGCCATTTTAGGAGTTTCCATTCTCCCTGCCTCAGTACAAGCAAGAGACTGAAGCAGGAAGCCATCGTTAGTTACTCCCTCTGCCTAAGCAAAAGGCAGAAAGTCCCTCTCTCAAGAAGCAGCTGCCGCTGCATTCCTGGGAAGCAGTGAGCACCCTCCTTAATAAATATCTCGAGAAAAACATGACTATGACACAAAAACCCCTAAAAAAATCTTTGAATCGTGTAAAATGCTCCAGCACTTCACTCAATAAAGACTGAAATCCAGGCTGAGAAAGCCTTAGTAGGGTAGACAGACAGCAAAAACAATGAGGCAGTTTGAATAGTGTGCCAGGAAAGAGGTCAGCCAGCTGCCCTCTGGGAGGGAGTCAGGGAAGGCTGGACGCCTGCAGTTTCTAATCCCAGCACAAACCCTGCACACTCAGCCCCTCTACCAATAATCCTTTCTTTTCAGTTTCATTAAGGAACTTGGGGCTATATTTTATCTCAACATCTTGTAGAATATGCTTGTTAATGCATCCAGGGTTTTGTTTTTTTATTTGGAAATGCTATTATTACTGCATCAATTGTATTGCCTTTTATTGGATTGTTCAGGATTTTTATATTTTCTTGGTAATTCCTAGGAATCTATCCTTATCTTCTGGATTCTTCAATTTATTGGGCTACATGGTTTTGATACTGTTATTAATGATCGATTTGGGTGATAACTTGTAATTTCCCCTTTTTGTTTGCAATTGCATTGACATGGTTCTTCATTTCTGCTCTGATCTTTATAATTTCCTTCTTTTTATTTTCTTTGGGTCTGGATTGTTTTTCTGGGATCTTGAGGAATATTATTAGTTTATTTGTTTTTGTTTTGTTGATATGAATATTCTTGACTATTATGTCCTTTTAAAACTATAGTTTGATTCTATGAACTAACTTCTTCCTTGATTTCTTCTGTGTCCCCCTAACTGCTCAAGTAGGCTTTGGATAATCTCCATGTGTTTGCATCTCTAGGTATTTTTTTTTTCTTTGCCACTAATTTCCAGTTTCACTGTACTATGTCTTACAATATGCTCTGGATAACTTTGATACTTTTGTGTTTCTTCAAGCGTATTTCAATGGGTTAGTATGTGGTTTATTATGGAGAAAATTATATTGGCTGCTGAGAAGAATGTGTTCTCTGTTGTTATTGGGTAGAACACTCTATAGATATGTATTAAATCCATTCATATAAAGGTCTGGTTCAACTCTGATATTTTGTTGATTTTTTGGGGCCTAGTTGATCTGCCTGTCTGACAGTAAAGTATTCATTTCCTCATCAAAACTGTGCTGATGTTTATCTGATAGTTTATATCCTGTGGTGCTTATTTTATGAATTGGGCTGCATCGGCATTCATTGCATATAAACTTGTAATTTTGACCTCTTCCTATTTAATTATTCCCTTAACCAATATGTAGTGATGTTCTTTGGCCCTTCTAATCACTTTTGGCTTGAAGTTCACTTTGTCTGAAAAAAGGACAGCTACTCCTACTTGTTTTCCAGCTCTTGCTGCATGGAATATTATTTCCTATTTGATTTTTTTAGTCTATGAATTTTGGCTTGGATTAAAGGAATTCTTATATAGCATGCCAGTGAATTTTGGTTTTTGATCCAATCTACCAATCTGTGTCTCTTGATTGGAGAGTTGTGATCATTTGCACTGAGACTTACTATCTTACTATTGAGAAGCACTGCCTTATCCCTGCATTATTTTCTTACTGCTGTGCTTTTGCTGTCTTATGCTTAACTACTCAGCTCTTGTATTCATTCCATTAGACTTTTTGGCATTGTCAGCTGGTCTCTTTCTAGGATATTAAGAATTTTTGGAGTACTGGTTCAGTGATCAAGAATTTCTTTTTTCTTTTCTTTTTTTTTTTTTTTTCCAAGACAGAGTCTTGCTTTGTAGTTCATGTTGGCCCTGAGCTCATTATGTAGCTCAGGCTATCCTTGAACTCATGGCAATCCTCCTGACTCTGCCTCCTGAGTATTGGGATTACAGGTATGAGCTACCATGCTCGGGATTGTGGTATGTGGTATCAGGGATCATACTCAGGACCTTACGCTTGTGAGGCAGATATCAGAAGAAACCATTGGGCTAAATCCCTGGCCTTATCATGGATTTGTTAGGGTATTCTTTGTCAAGGAATGTACTTATTTCTCCATTAATTTTGAAAAATTAAATGTGTTTTGTAGAATACATTGGTCTGTGTTGGAAGTTTTTTTTGGGGGGGGAAGAGTTGTGGCTTAAAGCACTTCACTCCAAGTTCTTCTGGTCTTTAAGGTTTGTGTTGAGATATCTGCTATGATTCCAATGTGTTTACTTTTATAAATAATTTGCTACTATTCTCTAACAGCTTTTAAGGTTCTTTCCTTATAATGGATTTCTAGGATTTAGATATGATGTGGAGAAGATGTTCTATTTTGATCAAAGTTATATGCACTCCTATAAGCCTCTTTTATATGAATGTTATATTTTTTTCTTTAAAAATATACACATAAACCAAGGATTTACCTCAAGTGGTACCATACCTACTTGGAAGCACAAGGGCCCAAGTTCAATCCCTATTACTGCAAAAAATATATATATATTCACACACACACTCTTATCTAAAAAATAAAAACATATATCCATATGGGGGAGAGAAAGTACACATAAAATAAAAGATAAAATAGAAGATGGACAAATAGGAACTGGGAAAAGTTAAAATAATTCCCTAAATTATTCCATTGCTTTATTTTAATATACATGTTTTATTTTATTTCATTTATACTATCAGTTTCTCCTCATTCATTGAAGAGAGTTTGCACTTTTATCTGTTCCTTTTTGGTAAAAGAGTATCTTTTGTGTACAGATCATATTCTGAGTAACATTTCAGCCTTCCTTTTAAGTTGATGATATACAGTGTATTAATTACTGTTAATCTCTAGTTATTCTGTTATCAAATTTTACTTTTTCATAGAAGACTGCTTTTAATATTTTCTCTAATATCTTCTTACAATAAAATAAAAATATGATAAAAATGTTGTACATTTGATTTCCAAATTTAAAACCTCCTTTCCCCCTACTTGAAATATTTTCTATTATTTCTGTAAACAGCGTTTTAATGCTATTCATGCTTCTTCTGATTTTTAATGCATCCTGGTTAATCTTGATTAGTCTTCCTTATATCACCTAGCAGTAGTGAGTCCATTTTCCAGGCCCTCTGCTGTTCAGAAGATATTTTTTAGTATATACCTGTATTAGCCCTGTCTTCTCATTCTGACCACTGTCCTCCCATTGGACATTTCTACTGCCCACACTTTCAATAGAATTTATCTCCTAAACTTCAGGTTAGTACCTTTTTATGGACTAACCTGTTCACTCACATTGTGTATCATTTTATTTACCTCTGCCATATATTCATCTGTATTTTCTGTAAGCCCAATGACCATATGGTTCATTAAATCCATTATCTATCTAGCTATATCACCTTTGAGCTTGCTGACAACTTTATGAATCTTTTTTGTCTCCTCTGTAATAATTTAATATAGTTCAGCTTTTTGACTTTTGAGTTTTCTTCATCAAAGCCCATGTTATCAGCTTTGAGAGAGTTGGAAGTTTTTGGCGGTATTTTGTTGCCTTGTCACCTCATGTTTCTAGTGGGTTTACCTGGAGTACCTGGATTTGTGGGTAAGTTTGAGTGGAAATATTTTCTTGTGTAAAGATCTTTAGTTGTCTTATGCTTTCTGAGAATGCACTCTGGGCATAGGTAACTATAGGCCATTACATCTGTCCCAAGATCCAATCTCATGTGTAATTGGAGAGAAGGCTGCAACGTAATTTACCTAGCACCTAGTTCTCTAGAAATGAATCACAGTTCTTAATGATATATTTTTAAAAGCCCAGATATTGGCAGAAGTGAACAGCAACAAGTATGCTGCCCTGACAATAGCAACAAATTCAGCAAAAAAAAAAAAAAAAGAAAGTTAAAGACAAATGGGATACTGATATACTATAAGGGCTAATAAAAGCTGAACTTCAGGGAAGATGGTAGAGTGCTAAGGAGCAACAAATAAGTCTTTCCAAGATTCAAAACCCAAACACTGAAAGGGGAAAAGTAGAATAACACACCAAAAACAGGAAAACATGGCAGCACTAAATTTACCTGTATCAGTCATAACCATTAATGTTAATGCACTCAACATGCCAATTAAGAGATACAGACTGGCAGAATAGATCAAAAAGCAAGATCCTACAATCTGCTGCATACAAGAAACACACCTAATTCAGAAAGAAACCCATGCACTAAAAGTAAAGGGATGAAAACAATACTCCATGCAACTGGAAACAGCAAGAAAGCAGGAGTGGTGATTTTATTTGCAGACAGTATAGACTTCAAGCCAAAACTGATAAAGAGAGATAAAGATGGACACTATCTTTTAGTTCAGGGAAAAACCCAAGAGACAGAAATCATAATCTTAAATATCTATGCTCCAAATTCTAATGCACCCAACTATATAAAACAAACATTAATGGACTTGAAAAACCAGATAAACCCCAATACAATAATAGTAGGGGACCTCAATACCCCACTGTCACAGAGACAGATCAACTGGACAAAAAGTCACTAAGGAAAACCTTGAGCTCAACCAGACTCTTCAGCAAATGGACTTAATAGATGCCTACAGAGTATTTCACCCCACAAAATCAGAATTTACATTCTTCTCAGCTGCTCATGGATCATTCTCCAAAATAGACCATGTGCTCGTTCATAGAACAGGTTTAAGCAAATATAAAGGGACTGAAGTTACCCCTTGTATACTGTCGGACCATAGTGCCCTAAAATTGGAGCTGAATAGCAAAGGAAAGCCCAGGATCTTCACAAACACATGGAAACTGAACAACACTCTGCTGACCAACCAATGGGTCACAGAAGAAATTAGAGAAGAAATTGAGCAGCTCTTACAACTAAATGATATCCCCAGTACAACATATAGAAATTTATGGGACACAATGAAAGCAGTTCTCCGAAGAAAATTCATAGCAGTGAAAGAATACATCCAGAAAATGGAGCAAGCTCAAATAAACAATTGAATGCTGAACCTCAAAAGACTAGAAAGAGAGGAGCAAAACAAACCCAAAGCTCGCACTAGGCAAGAAATTATAAGGATCAGGGCAGAAATTAATGCAATAGAAACCAAGAGAATGATTCAAAAAATCAATGAATCCAAAAGTTGGTTCTTTGAGAGGATAAACAAAATTGATAGACCCTTAGCCAACCTCATTAAACAAAAGAAGGAAAAGGCACATATCTATGCTATTATGAATGAGAACGGAGAAATTACTACCGACCCAGAGGAAGTCCAGAGGATAATAAACACCTACTTTGAAAATTTATACTTTAATTAAATGGAAAATGTAGAAGAAATGGATAGATTTCTAGACACATATGAACTCCCAAAGCTGAATAAAGAAGATATAGAAATGTTAAATACCCCAATAACAATCTGTGAAATTGAAAATGTAATTAAAAACTTGCCAACAAAGAAAAGCCCTGGACCTGATGGTTTTACTTCTGAATTCTATACAACTTTAAAGAAGAGTTAGTGCCTCTACTTCTGAAACTCTTCAATGAAATTTAAAGGGAAGCAGTACTCCCAAACTCATTCCTGGAAGCAGCCATTACCCTGATTCCAAAAGCAGAGAAAGACCCAACCAAAAAAGAGAACTACAGGCCAATATCTTTAATGAACATCGATGCAAAACTTTTCAATAAGATCCTGGCAAACAGAATACAGAGAATTATCAAAAAGATTATACACCCTGACCAAGTTGGATTCATCCCAGGGATGCAAGGATGGTTCAACATATGTAAATCAATCAATGTCATACATTATATTAACAGGCTTAAGGACAAAAATAATATGGTCATCTCAATTGATGCAGAAAAAGCATTTGACAAAATACAACACCCATTTATGTACAAAACCCTACAGAAGATCAGAATAGATGGTCTCTATCTCAAACTAATAAAAGCTATCTATGAGAAACCATCAGCCAGTATCATACTAAGTGATCAAAAATTGAAACCCTTCACTAAGATCAGGAACAAGACAAGGATGCCCTCTCTCACCACTTCTGTTCAATATAGTTCTGGAAATATTAACCATAGCAATTAGGCAAGAGAAAGAAATAAAAGGAATAAAGATTAGAAAAAAACAAGTTAAATTGTCATTATTTGCTGATGACATGATACTCTATCTAGAGGATCCTAAAAACTCAATTAAAAAACTGCTGGACCTAATCGCCAATTTTAGCCACATAGCTGGTTACAAGGTCAGTGTTCAAAAATCAATAGCCTTCCTACTGAGATAGAAATTGGAGAGTCAGTCCCTTTCACAGTAGCATCCAAAAAAATAAAATATCTAGGAATCAATCTAACAAAGGAGGTGAAAGACCTCTACTCTGAAAACTATAGCACTCTGAAAAAGGAAATAGAAGATGATATCAACAAATGGAAAGACATACCTTGCTCCTGGGAAGGAAGAACCAATACTGTCAAAATGGCTATACTCCCAAAACTACTCTACACATTCAATGCAATCCTGATTGAAATCCCAACAGCGTATTTCACAGATCTAGAAAAAAAAATTCAAGCTTTCATCTGGAACCACAAAAGACCTAGAATAGCCAAAGTAATTCTAAGCAACAGGGACATGCTGGGGGGTATTACAACTCTGAATCTGAAACTATACTATAAAGCCACCGTGATAAAAACGGCAGGTACTGGCAAAGTAACAGACCCGAGGATCAATGGAGTAGACTAGAAGATCCAGAAACTACTCCAGATACACTGAGCCTCCTCATCTTTGACAAAGGAGCCAAAAATCCTCAATGGAGGAAAGATAGCCTCTTTAACAAATGGTGCTGGAAAAACTGGGTTTTAACTTGCCAAAGGCTAAAACTAGATCTAACTCTTGCACCGTGTACCAAGCTAAAATCAAAGTGGATAAGAGACCTAAATATTAAAACAGACACTCTAAACCTACTGCAAAACAGGTTAGGTAAAACTCTTGAAGACATTGGCTTAGGGAAAGACTTCATGAACAAAACTTCTATAGCACAGGAATTGGCTGAGGAAATCAACAAATGGGACCTCATTCTTTTAAAAAGTTTCTGCACACCAAAGGAAACCACCAACAGAGCAAAAGGGCAACGAACAATGTGGGAAAAAATTCTTTACCAGCTGTTCCTCAGACAAAGGGCTACTATCTAGAATATATAAAGAGCTCAAAAAAATCAGCCTACCCAAATTTAATGACCCAATTCAAAAATGGGCATCTGAAATGAACAGATATTTTTCAGAGGAAGAAGTAAGAGCAGCTCAGAAGCATATGAAGAAATGCTCAACATCATTAGTCATTCGAGAGATGCAGATGAAAACAAAACAGATTTTATCTCACTCCACATAGAATCGCTGCCATTTCAGATTCAGCCAACAGCAAATGTTGACAAGGCTGCAGAGAAGAAGGAACCCTTCTCCATTGTTGGTGGGACTGTAAATTTGTACAGCCCCTGTGGAGATCAGTTTGGAGATTCCTCAAAAAGCTAGGATTGGGGCCGGGGAGTTAGCTCAGTGGTTCCAGCGCCTGAATTGCAAGCGCAAGGACCCGGGTTCGATTCCCCGGTAACCACATAACAATACTGGGCGTGGAGACCCACACCCAGCAGCAACCAGTACCACATACCACAGTGCCGGGCGTGGTGGCTCATGCCTGTAATCCCAGCACTCGGGAGGCAGAGGCAGGAGGATTGTGATGTGAGTTTGAGGCTGAGCTCAGGGCCAGCCTGAA
>PVIR01011038.1:0-48131 GCA_004026965.1 Petromus typicus | reverse complement strand
CCTGTAATCCCAGCACTCGGGAGGCAGAGGCAGGAGGATTGCTGTGATGTGAGTTTGAGGCTGAGCTCAGGGCCAGCCTGAACTACAAAGCGAGACCCTGTCTCAGAAAAGGAAAAAAGGAAAAAAAAAAAAAAAAACCACAAACTCCATACTGGTTGACTTCCAAGTCACTCTTCCCTGTTTATCCTACCCTCAGGCAACTATTGATCTATTACTTTTTATTTCTATAGGTTTGCCTTTTCTAAACATTTCATATAAATGAAATTATATATACACACAGATAGATACAGAGAGGGTCATAATTGGCTTCTTTCACTTAGTGTAAAGTTTTCAAGGTTTATCTGTGTGGTGACATATCAGTATAACCTTTTTGTCTGAATAATAACCAGTTCTATGGATATTCCTTATTTTAATTATCTCTGTTAGTTAATATACTTCTGGGCTGCTTCCACATTTTTTTCTGAAACGTTGTTCATGCTGGTGCTGCACTCAGCTTCAAACTCAGCAATCCTCCTGCCTCTGCCTCCCAAGTGCTGGGATGACAGGCGTGATCACACTGTGGTATGTGGTACTGATAGCTGGTGGGAGCGAATCACCACACCCAGCACTTCTGTATGTAGTTACCAGGGATCTAGGGTCCTTGTGCTTGCAAAGTAGGTGCTGGAACCACTGAGCTCAGTCCCTGGCCCATGCTTCCACATTTTGACTGATAGGAATAGTGCTGCTGTGAAGCACTGGTATACAAGGTTTTTGTGTAGACATGGTTTCATTTTACTTCGGTATATCTAAGAGTATAATTTCTGGAACAACTTATAATTCTGTGTTTAATAGTATGATTCCTCTGAAAATCTGCCAGACTTTGTTCCAAAATGACTGAAACATTCATTTCATATTCTCCCTACCAATTTAAGAAGATTCTAATTTCATGCACTCAACAAAAAGTATCTTTTTCATCATAGCTTTCCAGTGGATGTGTAATGTCCATTAGTTTTGATTTGCTTTTCCCTAGTGATTAGTGTTGAGCATCTTTCCTTATGTTTATTATTTATTTCACTTATTTTTATATCTCTTTGGAGAAGTCTTTCATGTTCTTTGCCTACCCTCACCTACCCTGGCAGTACTAGCAGAATCAAACCCATGGGTGCTTTACCAGTGAGTGGAACCCTCAGGTTTTTATTTATTTATTTATTAGAAGATGGAGTTCACTAAGTTGCCTAGACAGGAGTTGAATTTATGATCCTCTTGCTTCAGCTTCCCTAAAAGTACTAGATTTACAGGTTTGTACTGCTTTGCCTGGCTGCCTCTTTTTAAAAATGGATTGTCTTTTTATTGTTGACATGCAAGTTATTTATATGTTCTAGATATAAATCTTTTATTAAATCTATGATTTACAAGTTTGTTTGTTTTGAGACAGAGTCTTGCTTTGCAGTTCAGACTGGCTCTGAACTCACTATGTAGCCCAGGATAGCCTTGAACTCACAGAAATCCTCCTGCCTCTGCCTCCCGAGTGCTGGGATAACAGGGGTGAGACACCACGCCCGGCACAGTGGAATGTGGTACTGATTGTTGCTGGGCATGAGTCTCCACAACCAGTATTATCTGTGGCTAACTGGGGATGGAACCCGTGCCCTTGCGCTGGAACCATTGAGCTAAATCCCTGGCCCAGTTTTTTCACTTTTTTATAGTGTCCTTTGCAACACAAAGGTGTATAATTTGATGTTGTACAATTTATCCATTTTTTTCATGCATGCATACAGACATGTGTGTGTGTGTGTGTGTGTGCACGCGCTTTACTGGTGATTGAGCCTAAGGCAAACACTCTACCCACTGAGCTATGCCATCAGCCCTTTTCCAAATTTTATTTTGAGATAGGGTCTTACTGAGTCACCCAAGCTGGCCTTCATCTTGTAGTGCTTCTTGCTCAACCTTCTGAGTAGTAGGGATTACTGGTATGTGCTACTATCCTCAGCAAAATGTTCTTATCTGAGAGTTTTGTAGAATTTGCTTTTACATGTAGGTCTGTGATACATTTTCAGTTAATTTGTGTATATATGACACAATATTGTGTGTTGGACCCTTCAAGACAAAGATTATGTTTCATAATAGCAGTAGTATTTATTATTAAACTGCCTGCAGATATTGTGCCTTCTATGTATGTCCCCAAATATATTTGAGTTAAATGTTCTTTTGTGACATTTTTTGCAGTTTGTACTAGAAAGTGTCTTTGTATACATATCATTTCTTCCTTTCTAAAAGTAGAATATTGATCTTTTTTTGCACACAGCACTTTATTGGACTAGTATCAGGTTATGGCTCATTGAAATTTTAAACATTTCAAAATAAAGTCTGAAGAGTAAATAATTTTAAAGCAATATGTTCATGTTCTTTACACATTTGATTTGTATTCTCACTGATGACTACCATTCTTCAATAACATCCTCAGGGTACTTATGGGAAGTATGAAAACAGCAGTGAAAGCTTTTGTGTTCCTTTCCTATGCATTATACCAGCAATAAACTCGAAGGAAACATTTCTTTAAAAAAAGAACAGTATTTTAACGAGATAGGTATGGCCAAATATGAAAATAAAGCTGTGACAATAGAATTATGATAATACAATAGCAAAAGGAATTTTCCAGAATCATATTCAGATATGTTATGTGCAACCATAAGTCTAAGTTTGCATATTAACCTGGCTGTGGTGATTTTCCAGCACATGTTATCTATCAAGATCAAGAATGATTGCAGAGTGGCCCTATATTAAAGGCTTGGGACTTTTCCCTCCCTGTTCCTGACCTCTTTTCTCTGGAAACTTTTGCTCTTCAAAGAGGCTGGAGACATGGAACAGTCTGTCCTCCTACTCCTGTGCCTGTAGCTACACCCAGAAGCAGCACTGTGGTCACACTAGAACTCTCCTTGAGCCAAAATGCGGTTCTGGAATGTACTTTTCTGAGATGACAACTTAGAGAAGAGCCATGAGACACAGAGCACATGGCCTGGCGGGGTATGCCTGGCTGACTGTGCAAGCCGCAGTGTCACATGCCCGTGTGGCCAACAGGAACAGGTGGGGTAAAATCAGGCCTAGCTTGACTTCAGATTCTTGCCTCCGCTGGGCCACTACACTTTGCTGTGCTGTCCTTGTTTGCCTCTGTCAAGTGACCTACTCTGCACTGTCTCCTCGCACTAACACCCGAGCACTCAGCCAGCTGGCATTCTTGGAATACTCCCTTCTCCTGATTTCTTGGCTCTCTAGTTCTAGATGGCTTAAGCCAGATCAGCTCCATCTCCACAGAAAATGAAGCCAACAGATCTTCTCAAGCATTTCTTGGGAGGAACACTCTCCCTCCTAAGAACAAGAGACTCTGGTATATGAAGAATAACCTTGTTCTTTCCTGGAAATGTTCTTAACTTCCGCATTTATTTACATACAAAGCAGACATAAGGACATCAAGGCATGTGGTTGCTTGCATAGTAAAACTAATGACCAGATATTATACATTGCATTGATAACTTATCAACAGGTTCAAAATAAACCTACTCAAATTTCTTTTACTTCTCCATTTAACCAAAATAATTCTTAGGTCATGGGCAGTGATTCATTTGGTTCTAGTGCAGGGCAATGAATACATTGGACAATCAACAAGTATGGGCTGATGGAAAAAAAACAATAGCCAAGTGATCTACTGAGTAGGATGGGATAAGGTGGTGTTCCCCTTCTTTTCTCAGAACTAAGTAGACCAGGAAGCTGTCCTACAAATGCTGTCTTATGTCATGAATTGGCAGGGAGCTCGGTGAGCGGGAATTGTTAGTTCTCTGCTTTAGGAAAAGGTAACGTTTATTTCTCTTCAATCAAATCATGGGTGAGATTTTTGGAAGTAGGGTCTTTGGAGAGTGTTTAGTCAATGTAATGGATCAAGGAAGAGGGCAAAAAAGGAAGGACAGCTGGAGGACAAAGAAGAAGCAAGAGCAGCTCTTCAGCAAAGTTATGTATAAAGAGAAGAAAATCCAATTGACAGTAATGTAAGGGTTTTAAAACATTCTTTTCACTTAATGCAGAAGTGAGAAAAGTCAAGAAAAGTATAAGCACAGGTAGATAATTAAAGTATTAAAACATAACATTTGACACTGAATAAATTAAATTATCTGCAAGAAAGGAAGTCATTCACTACTAGAAACTAAAAGAACTGAGCCAACCAGGGAAGCTGGTGGAAGTAGCCTCCTCCAGGTCCAGGGTAGGTCTGTTGTAAGCAGCTGTGAGGACCCTCCGGTGTGCACCATCTTGGACCACTGCTTTTTTTCCTTAAGCACATGACCATTCTTCCTTTCTGTGAAATCCCAGTGCAGGCTGTCTCTGCAGGAGTTTCTGATGAAGAACAGCAACAACAAATCAAGCTGTGTTCCTGGCTTTAGGAGCAGGCAGAAGACTGAAACAAAAGTCAATATTTCCTGTGTCTGCTGCTTTGATGGCCTTGGCAAACTTCTGACATAGCTTATTCAACACTGTACTTCCACTTTTATCATAGAACCTTGCTACCTAGGAAATCCACAAACAGATATTGGAGTTTTGAGAAGGTGGCATTCTCTCTGGACCTATTTCTCTGTGAACTATAGAAAAGTGGGAAACTGTGAATCTTGTTTTTGAAATTCTTGAATATGAGTAACTTGTCTTGACTCAGTGATGCATCATCATCCACTCTTAGAAAAGATTAGAATGAGATTTCCTAAGGTGATAAATGTGGTACAAGTATTACTACTTATGAAGAGGGCAAAAGACATCCATTATGGTAGGATGTAAAAGAAATGTCTGATGATTTGTCTTTGTGTCAAAATTTTAAATTTCTTCCAAGTGCTTTATAAAGAAGACTGTCTGGTCTCTGCTCTGTGACTTGGCGGAAATTTGTATAGCCTAAAGAGCTGAAGTACAGTGAAGCCACATAACTGCAGGCCTTGCAGCTATGATTCATCTGTTATCGCTGCTTACGGAGCATGCTCAATTAACATTTTGGTAACACTAGGACACATTTTGGTAGTACTAGATGTGCACTTTTACATATATACGTTCATGTGTGTCCCTTAATACATAAACAATGTAGGTTTTACATGGGAAGAGAATGTTTCTGGTCACTGTCTCCAAGCGTGAGGCCTACCTAAGTTAATTTAAAATGCATCAATACTCAAATATAATGGCTAACACTATAAAACTTGAACTAAAATTTAGGAATAATCTTCAAAATATTGAATTTGATAGTAGACTAGATAAGATACTAACAGCACAAGTAGAAAGAGAAAGGCTCCATGGGATAGGCTACACGAATACTTGGCAGAACCATAGGAATTTTTAAGAATGTGCATGTGATACCTTTTTGCTCATTTGATTTATTGAGATGAACAACATGAAACAACACAATGGCGAAGCATAAAATTAATCATCTTGAAGTATATAATTCAATATTAGTACATCCACAATCTCATATAACCTCCAATCAATCTGATTTTTTTATTCATTTTATTTTTAATTGAGTTTCCTAGTACATTTTAAGTATATATTATCACTTTCATCATTAATAATTAGTACCTGTATATGATGATATGTCTTAATTCTTACTTTTCCCATTCCCCAGCCTTGATTTTAGCTCTTCCATTCCCTCATATACATAAATTTTGTTTCCATTTCATCCTTTTTACTTTCAAATTTTTTCTTTCCCTTGTTTGCTTTTTCTGACTCCACCCAGTTCCCCTTCTCCTTTGAAGATTTCCTTCCTATTTCATAATACCTCCTGTACATTTTGGACCTCATTTACACTTACAGTTCCCACACTGGAGAAATGATATGTTATTTACATATGTGTGTCGTATTTATTTGACTTACGAGTATGTCCTTAAGGTGCTTTCATTTAGGTATAAATGCCTAATTTATCATTCTTTATGGCTGAGCAATACTCCAATTTATTTACTTTAATCTTATTGTGAAATAGGTGTATTTTATATACATATCATGATCACACTCAACATTGTCCAATTTATTTTTTTAAAAACCACATCTTCTTTGTCTAGTCTCCAGTTGATGGACATTTGGGCTGTTTCCAAGACTTAGCTATTACAATCTATGTTGCAATAAACATGGGTGAATATTATGTTGCTGTGCTATGATGTTTTTAATTCTTTCATGAATATATCCAGCAGAGGAATAGCAGGCTCAAATGGGACATCTAATCCTAATTTTTTGAGGAATCTACATTGATTTCCACAGTGGTTGCACCAGTCTACATTCCCACCAACAGTGAGGAGTTCTTTTCTCCCCACAGCCTCACCAGCATTTGTTATTGATTGAATTCTTGATAGTTGGTATTCTTTCTGGAGTCAGATATAATCTCAGTGTTGTTTTCATCTGCATCTCTAATGACCAGTGATGCTGAACATTTTTTCATATATTTCTTTGCTGCTTTTACTCTTCATCTAAAAAATGTCTGTTCAATTTGAATGGGTTTTTTAAATGGAAGTTCTGATCTTTTTAAGTTCTTTATACACTGTAGATAGTAGTTCTTTGAGGAACAGCTGATAAAATTTTTTTCCCACATTGTAGATTGTATTTTTATTCTGTTGGTGGTTTCGTTTGCTGTGCAAGATGAGATCCTAGCAGCCATCCTCATGGTATGAAGTAATACCTTTTCTGTGACTTTGATTTACATTTCTCTGTTGATGTTAATCTTCTTTAATAGGCTTCTAATTTGCTTATTATCTTTGGGCAAATGTCATTCAGTTCTTTCACTCATTTTTTAATTGTGTTGTCTTTTTTTGTAGCTGAATTGTAAAAGTATTAAATATGTATTTTGGATTGTAGCACTTCTCAGATAAATAATTGGTAAAAATTCCTTCCTCTTCTGTAAATTGGCTTTGTCCATGGTGGTAACACCCTAAGTGCACCAGATGTACCTGTAAATTGGCTTTTCACTTTTTAATGGTATCCTTAAATAGGCAAATGTTTTCATTTTGCTGGCTTTCAATCTGATTTACTTGTTCTTTGTTTTCTCTCTCCATCCAGCTCCCTTTCTCTTTCTACTTGTGCTGTTAGTATCTTATCTAGTCTACTATCAAATTCAATATTTTGAAGATTATTCCTAAATTTTAGTTCAAGTTTTATAGTGTTAGCCATTATATTTGAGTATTGATGCATTTTAAATTAACTTAGCTAGGCCAGAATTATCAAAATCCTATCTTAATTTTCAGATCGGCATTTTATTTCCTGTAAAAATGGCTGTAGGTGTCTTTTTAGGAATTTCATTGAATCTATATATGTCAGGATTGTCATCTTAATACTAAGTTTTCTAGCCCATAAAGACAGCATGCCTTTCCATCTATCTAGATCTTATTTAATTTCTTTCAGAAATGTTTTAGAGTGTTCATTGTACAAATATAATATTTATTTGTTTAAATTTACTTATATTTTCTTATTTTATATTATAAACTTATATTTCTTATTTACATTATAAATTTCTCTTTAAGTTTTCTTTTTACATTGCTTGTTTATAATGTGTAAAAATATAAATTTTAGTTTGTTGGCTTTGTATTCTCCACTACAATTGAATGTTTTTTTTGACTACAACAGATTTTTTACATAATCACAGTATCTCTAACTAAAGACAGTTTTACTTCTTTCTTTCCAATTTGTGTCTCATTTATTTCTTTTACTACCAACCTAGCCTAGTTAAAATTTTGAGCACAGTCTTGCTATAGAACAAAAGCAGGATCATTGTCTTATTACTGATTTTAGGATGAACACTTTCATCCTTTTACAGTTGAGTATGCTGTTAGCTGTGGATTTATCTTAAATGCCCTATATCAAGTTAAGAAATCTGCCTTCATTTCTTACCTTGTTGAGTGTTTTTATCATGAAAAGATATTGGATTTTCTTTTTTGCATAGCATAACTAAACTTTTTAATATTATATAGAAATATATTTTAACCAAATAATTAGAAGTAATTGCTTTGAATCATCAGGTTATAGAATGATAGAGGTTTCTTGGCATTACCATGGTGTAGCATCCTGATAAAATGTTATCTTCTCTGTTTTCTTTCAAGTTGATTTTTTTATGTGGACCTAAGTGTAGCACAGTATTGCTGTCCTTGTTAGATTTCATCTTTCCAGATTTAGCCCAAAGACTAATTTTTTTAATTCAGTTTTGTTACCTAAAATTATTTCATTCTTTTCTACTTATTTAATATTAAGATCTTTATTTAGCCACTGTTTGTATCACATGTTCATATAACAGGCACTGTTGGTGCCAGGACCACAGCCCTAAAGTGACTATACCTTGCACTGGGCTCATGGGAGGCTTGGCCAGCCCTAGACACTGGGCCTCCAGGAAGGCTTCTCATGCTAGAATTATTATAGCTGGCAAAATCTTCCATGGGAAAGGGTATTAGTATGATCACTCAACCACATTAGTATGTAATGTGGAAAGTGGTCCGTACATCAGCTCTTTTTTCCCATCTGGAGAGTAAACTACAGTCTTACCACTCAGCTACATTCACAGGCATTTTTTAAATTTTTGAGACAAGGCTTTGCATTGCCCAGGTTGGGCTCAAATTTGCTATCCTACCTCAGCCTTGTAGGGTGTCAAGATTATAGGCAAGTGCCATCATGCCCAGATCCTTGTATCAACTCTCATTTCTCTTTCCTTCTTCCTAATCTCTAGGTTACAGTTGGACTAGTAATATCCATACATAATATTGCCTTTCTTGCATATCCCAGGACCTGGCCCAGCACTTGGTATGTGGTAATACTCTACTCCACAAGTAAAGAGACAGGAGCAGATGACTGCTCTCTTATGGTCTCCTTGTGCTTTGCAGGTATTGTGCAAAAGAAAGATGAGGAATTACACTTTGATTCACCTTGAAAGTGAGCACTGCCGTACCTTGAGCAACATCTCCTACCATTGCCTTCACCTCACCTCTGCTTGTCCTTTAGCAGACCTGCTGTATGCATCTGTGTGGCTTCTTCCATCCTTTCCTTGGGCAAGATTTTTTTTTTTTTAGGTTTTTGAGACAGGGTCTCAATTTATAGTTCAGGCTGACCCTGAGCTCAGCCTCAAACTCACATCACAGCAATCCTCCTGCCTCTGCCTCCCAAGTGCTGGGATTACAGGCGTGAGCCACCATGCCCAGCACTGTGGTATGTGGTAATAATTGCTGCTGCGGTGAGTCTCTATGCCCAGTATTGTTATGTGGTTACGGGGGTTTGAACCCGGGGCCCTTGCAACCCAGGCCCTTGCGTTGCAAGACAGGCGCTGGAACCACTGAGCTATATCCCCGGCCCCTTGGGCAAGATATTTTAATGCCAGTTCTATCACTTGCAAAATGGAAAGACTGAGGCCATCTGTTGTGGTCTTCTGGGAAGTGTGCAGTGATTCAGAATGTGTGAAGCAGTTAGAGGAGTGGTCAGTATTCACTAAGACCACATCGATTAGCAGTACTATTCACACTTCATAGTAAGATTCCTGCTATTGTGACCATGTTTTTGATTAGATGTTGTCATAGAAGTTTTGTACTGTGTAAGCCACTACCAAAAAAACAAGTTATCTCTTCTAGGCTGCTCGTCATACTGGGACTGAGGCCTGGAAGAGAAGTGGCTATGCCACCCAAGGTAGTCAGGCAACTGAATGAGTGTAGGGAAAGAGGTCATCTTCCAGGAACCTGGGGAGAAGCTATCAACAGGGTACTATGTGGTTTAAGCCCAGGCAGGACCAGAACTATACATCTGTCAACCAAGACAGGATTTGAGTTGTCAGTGTCACAGTCTTGAATACTCACATTGCACTGAAGCATAGGAAGGCATTGTTTCCAAAGAAGAAGGTGTGAGTAGTGAAGAGTCAATGCATGGAGAAAGGAAAAGCAAGACCAACTAGTCGTCTTTTGATATTCAGAACTTGGAATCAGAGAATGGAAACAAGAAACTGGAATTTATCTTGAATTATTTAACTTCCCTGAGACTCAATTTCTTGATAATGAAAGCACTCCACAAGGACAAAAAAATATTTATACTAGCAGTTGCCTAGAGAATTACATGCTATCATGTCTCTGCTGAAGAAGTTCAATTACCTTTTTTACGAAGTGCACATACACATAGATTCTAACAGAATGCAAATTGAAAATTGTGTTGGCAAAATAAGACATAAAGAATTGCAACAGAGCCAGGGATTTAGCTTAGCAGTTCCGGCACCTGCCTTGCAAGCACAAGGTCCCTAGTTCAATTCCCCCAGTAACCACATACAATACTGGGCATGATGACTCATGCCCACCAGCTCATCAGTACCACATCTGACAGTGCTGGACATGGTGGCTCACGGCTGTAACCCCAGCACTTGGGAGGGAGAGGCTGGAGGATTGCTGAGTTTAAGAATTGCCTGGGATACATAGTGAGCTTGGGGCCAGCCTGAACTACAAAGTGAGACCATGTCTCAAAATAAAAAAGAATTGAAACAGCTGGGCCAGGGAATTAGCTGAGTGGTTCCAGCATCTACCTGGCATGCATAAGGTCCTGAGTTAGATCCCTGGTACCACATACCACAATGCCAGGAGTGGTAGCTCACACCTGTAACCCCAGCACTCAGGAGGCAGAGGCAGGAAGACTGCCATGAATTTGAGGCTAGCCTGTGTTATTTAGTGAGTTTAGGGCCAGTCTGAATTACAAAGCAAGACCCTGCCTCAAAAAAAAAAAAAAATTGTGATAACTGCCACCAGTTTTCAAAGAGGACAAATTAGGTCTCTGTGTGATGGTAGCATGATTACTGAGCTTTGTTTTGGTTGTGGGGATAAACTTGAACATTTAAACCATTTTAAAGGGCGTGATTCCTTGGCTTTTACTGCATTCATCATGCAGTGTGACCATTACACTGTCTAATTCTAGAGCAACTTTGCTCTAGATCTGAGATTCAGATCCATTCGCAGTGACTCCCTGTTCCACTCTGGCCTCCAGCCCCTGGCAAACACTACTGTACTTCCTGTCTCTATAGATTTATCTATTCTGAACATTTTCTGTCAGTGAACTCCTCAGACCATATGTGGCTTTTTGTGTCAACAATCATTTAGTTTTTAAATACAGAGTCCACCAAAAACAATGTATATACACTTCAGAAGTTGACCATACTAATAAATGTCTACAATCTCTAGACACTCTAGAAGCTTTGTGTGCACCTCATGGAATTGTAGAAGCCAAAGATAACTTGTATTAATCCCATACTATCTCAGTAAGTTTAGTATTAAAATATTTATACAAGCTTTTCTTTTTCTGGTACATACATTTTCTTTGGCAGTCTGTCGTCTTATGTGGTTTATCTTAATAGTGACAGAAAATACTAAATGCATAACTTTGGTAGCTCTTATAATCTCTCCCTGTGTTGGCTATCTCATGTGTAAGTTGTAAATCTCTAAGAAATGTTCTAAATGTTTGATTCTCTCATGTCTTTCATTCCCTGTCTTACTCAGCTATATCTGTCTCTTCTTGGTGACTTGAGTGTTTTGAAGCAAAGTAACTGTGCCATTGTGGTCTGCGTGTGCACTCCTCTGTTTGTCTCATGTCTCTCAGTGCTGTTTGGCACAGCACTGAGTGAAGAATAAGAACTTCATCAGTGTTTATGAGACAAGTAAATGACGTGTTCAAGACCATAGTGGATGCCCAGACCACCATATTTAACTGTGAATGTTCAGATACAGAAACCACTATAAACTGGGCATGGTGGTGCATACCTCTAATCCTAGCACTCAGGAGGCTGATGCAGGAGGATCACCACCAGTCTGAGGCCAGCTTGAAGTACATAGCAAGATCCTACCTTAAAAATAAATAAATGCATCAATCAGTCACTATAAAGTGAGGCTTGAAAGGTTAACAGGTTATATTGCAAAGAGCTTTACATTTTATCCTATAGACAAAATTACTGATCACACTTATATAATCAAAGAACTGTCTTTGTGGTGAGGCAGGAAGATTTGAAAGGCTGAATATTGAATGAAAAGTGCTCCAACCCTGCCAAGAGTATTCAGCAGATGGGATGAAAAACCAAAAACTGCTTTTAGAATTAAAGAAAATTTATTTTGATTTGGTAATGGTTTGGATTCAAGGAGTAAGGAAGAGATATGGGGTATAAAAATGACTTTGGAGTTTTCAACTTTAACGATGGAAAATGACACTGATAGCCTTGGGAAAGGCTCTAAGACAGATTAGACTCAAAGCCAGAGATCACCTCATTTGGAGTAGCTCAGAAACTGCGAGAGCTGTAGGCTTCTGAGTGTGACAAGTAGCAGGCTTCTGGAGGGCTGCTTTTAAAAGGAGAGCACTACCAGGCATGGTGTGCGTGCCTACAGTCCTGGCACTCTGCAGGGCCGAGGCAGGAGGACTGCAGTTTCAAGTCCAGCCTGGACAATTTATTGACTTACTTAGACCTTAACTCAGAGTAAAAGGTATCTTAAAAGGACTTGGATTGTAGCTCAATGCAAAGATCTAGAGCTTAATCCCCAGTTCTGGGACAATATAAAGTGCACACATACCTAGGTGTGTTGAAACGCACCTGTAACCCCAGCTACTCAGGAGGCTGAGGCACGAGGACTACAATTTGGAAGGCAGCCTAAATGACTCATTGAGACTCTGTCTCAAAATTAAAAAGGAGTTGGGGTGCAGCTTCATAGCAGAGCACCCTGGGTTCTGTTCCTAGTATTGAAAAAAGAAAGAAAAGAATGAGCACGTGACAGAGTGAGGCTGAGGGAGGCAGCTGATGGTCAGAGCCAACCACATCTGCCTGTGTGTGTTTTTCCTGTCCCTGCTCTGTCCTAGAAGTACCCTGGGTGTAGACAGAAGGTAGATATGGAGGTGCTGACAGGACATCCTGGTGTAACGTCACACAGCAGATGGAAGCAAAGGGCTGCACTCCTGGGGAAAGAGGAACGCTGACTCAGATGTTAGCATCTGCACTGCAGAGTAAGGTCTCAAGCATCATGAGTTAACCCTGCCTGGCTAAGGCAGAGACCTTTTGTCCAGCAGAATAACTCATGGAATAACACTTTCAGCCTATTTGAGAACATGAAGAAATGGCGAGACCACTCCCTAAATTTTGAGTTGACATTGCAAATAACCTTATGTATTAAACGGGTGGGTAGGTTAGGTCAGACACCATAATGTTATGAAATAATCCAGTCACGCTGTTTTAATCTTGGTCTCATTTAAGAAGCAACATCTAGCTTGTGATGAATAGAGAAAGTCATGAGTGCCAGGACACCCACATTCTTTTTGCCATCATGCAGTGTGGTGTGCAGCAGACCAGGATCCTTTAAGCCCTAGATGGTCCATCTATGAGATGAAAAGGCAGGGAAAAAATCATTATGGTCACTTCCAGCACAAGGAGCCTGGACTTTTTTAGCCAAGTAAAAAATTAAAATAATGATTATCTGCTTATGCTAATATTGCTTTCTCGTGGCAAATAAGTCAGTAAGAAAATATTTGCCTTTACTTAAGAATTTAGAATATATAACATGACAATTTATTTCAAACTTAACAATACACTTCATAATAAAAACCAAAGTGCTTTGAGTATATGTATTTAAGAAACTGCTTGAGATACTTTACCTTGGCTTTTGAATTTTTTTCTTCTCCTGTTTGTTACACAACTAAGTCCAAGATCATCCAGAAACATTGGCTTTGTTCCCCAGATCCTGTGACAAGGCCCACCCCCTCCCCCAGGCCTTGCCCCTGCATGTGCGTGCTTACTGAGTCTGTCGCACACACTGTTCAGTAAACAACTTCAGAGAACCAGACCTGACCGGTTCATTCACTGAGAGCACTTGGAAAAGGCTGTCTTTGTGTAGCTTTGACGTGCTGTCCAGAGCGGAATAGAGAAGTTAGCGTTTGTGTTTTCATTAGTTCTTTTTATAGCACAAACCAGCTGTAGCTGGTTAACACTTAGCCTGAGCAGCCTATTAGTGTGCAGGTCTCTTACGCAGGATAAAGGGCGTCGGATGGAGACAGATTTTGTTACTCATGATACCACTAGCTGTGTTTACGTGAACTCACTCATGCTGTCGTGGATGTCGTTTAGAATGGCCTTGTTAATATACAGGAACTTCTTGCATACTGTTCAGCTCTATCCTTAAAAACAAGAGACTCAAAAATAGAGACAGCTTTCTCTTTGAAACGAGCCATCTTTTGATGAGTTTTTGAGCGGGATTTTGGCTACTTGGGTATTTTCCCTTTAGTGTTTTAAAAATTGGGTGAGGAAAGCCATTTTTCCTCCAGCCCCTGCAGGAATCATCATCTTACTGGGTTAGAGAATAATTTACCTTATCATTTCGAGCTAAGTTAAACAGAACTGTGCATATTACTATTTCTTTTCATGGATAAACTGCTTGAAAGTAACATCTCACTGTTTAGGAATCACTAATTTAGAATATATTAATATATACTTGAATATATATTCACTTCTGTCTAGCAAAATAGAAATGGAAAATGTGAAATATTTTAAATGGAGGATGTTTATTGATTTCTTATGTGGCTTATTTTGGGATTAAGGGATAATCTAGTCATATAGTCAAGTAGTCAGAAATTTGTAGGGAACAGCTACTTCCTCGATCAGTCTCATCTGAAAGTAGAAAATGTCCTCTTTTTACACGTAATTTATTTGCAAAAATGAGTGTAGCAGTTTGGAAAGTACTAAATGACTAATTCATGAAAATAAAAGGGCTAAGATTCTTCCTTTACAGGATCACAGCAGCTATATGAAAAGATAGGGGCATTTCTCACCAGACCCCATTTCTGCCAGTTCTCTTGAAGAGCAACTTTATTTTATTCTTCTTGACGCTTGCTCTTCTATCAGAAAAGGATGCAGTAGCGTGTGGGATTTAATAAACACATGTGTTAAGGTGGTGGTAAGAACTTAGCTGGTATCCACTGCAGAGAAGTGCATATATTTAGAAAATTGACATAACAAAGGTAAGATGCCTGGCACTGCAGATCTTGACTCTCATTTTATTTTTTATTTATATACTCCAAATATTAACAAACAGTATTTTAAACTGAGTGGATATACCACAATCTCTGTTACAAACACTTGGTGTGAAAAGCAGCCAACCAGATAGACAATAATATGTAAGTAAGCCAGGAGTTTAGCTCAAGTTGTACCATGCCTACCTTGGAAGCACAAGGGCCTGAGTTTGATCCCTGGTACCCTAAAAATAATGATGATAATGTAAGTAAGTTGGCCCATGTGCCAGTAATATATTATTTACAAAAGCTGGTGGCAGGCAGAATTTGGTCCATAGGTGATGGTTTGCCAGTGTCTGATATGTATAAGTAGGTAAGTTTCTTTATGTCTAGAATTTCCCTTTTACTTTCTACAAAGGATGAAAGGGAACTTGCAGCAACTATTTTATTTCACTTTCAAGGTAGCCATGGTACCACTTGAGCCAATGCTGGAACTCATTGCAATTGCATTGTTCAGCTGTGCCAGCCTTGCCTCCTCCTCCTCTTCCTCCTTCTCCTTCTTCTTCTTCTCTTTCTTCTTTCTTCTTTTTTGCAGTACCAGATATTGAACTTGGGCCCTTATGCTTGCAAGGAACACGGTACCACTTGAGCTAAATCCTCAGCCTCAGTGTTTTATTGCACTTTCAACTCTTCACGCTGCATATCAAAGTACACATAAGTACGGCCATATGTGTTTTTTAACCACGTGCAGAAGGAATATAAAGTTATAGTGCTGAATATATTAATATATTAATGTTCAGATAAAATAGCTTCTGTCACATAAGATAAAATGATGTGACATTTTGAAATATGAGGTTTTCCCTGCACACCCTGGCTCTCAAATATATTGAATTATAAAGTGATTTAGATAGCATGTCAAATTTTTTTTACCAAAATAAATATGAAAACTTTTATATCAGAATTTATGATTAACTAGTTAAAGAAGGGACAGTGGAAAAAATAGAAGTGCCCCAGAAGAAGAAATTATAAAGCATAACATTAAAAATATGAATAAAAGCAACAATGTAAATTCTGAGAAAAGCAGTAGAGGACCGTGGGAAAGAATCCAGGATTTATAATCAAAGACTCTAAATTCCAGTGCCAGGTATGGTCTCAGCATAGGCATGTGACCTTGGGCAATTTACTTAATTGCTCTCAACTTTCGTTTCCTCAATACTAACCAGAAAGAATAATACACTTTACACATTGTTTTATAGTGTTACAGAGTTGTGTGAAGTACTTTGTGGATTTTAGCTTGCTATAAACACCATTGTTGAGTGTCCACGTGACGGATACACTTACTGTAATCTCCTACAATCTAGAGCTGCCTTCCAAGGAGTGTGGCTGCCAGGTCTTGGCCATTACATCCTGGCTTTACATACAGACTGGCTGATTGCTCTAGAGAAGACGTTGCTAATTTCTTACTCTGTGTGGTTACAAATCATAAAAGAGCATCCTGAACTTTTTCTGTACACACTATGTGGCTGACTTCCCTTGTTAGATTCTTGTTCGTATGGGCTGTAGAACAAATTGATTTATTATTTCTCATGACTGAGAAAAGCAGAAGACCTATATCCACTGGGAGGAAGTCTCAGTAGCATCATCACACTAATCCGAGGCCCTTTTAGAAGGAGGCTTATGGACTGCGAGAAAAGCCTTGACCACCATGAGAGAAGAGTCAGCAGATAAGGCGCTGCAGTGCAGGAGGGAGCACGGAGGAGGCAGGCACACCCCCCAGTGGGCCATGCACATTTCTGACCACTCTCCTAGGATGCATTTATGGTAAGATTGAGATGTGAGCCTGTATTGTCAAGTCTCCAACCATCCCGAGCAGCTCTCGTGTTCACTGATCCAGACCTGTGCTGACTGGACTCCCTGGCCAGGACTTGTGGCCACCTTGAGGCCTTGTAACAATGGGAGAGGAGAGACTGAATTCTGGGACTTTGAATTCTTTATCCTCTCAGTTTTAACAATAGATTTTAAAGAAAATTTGTATTATAAGAAAATAGGAATTTAAGCTTCACTCTGCTGGGCATGGTGGCTCACACCTGTAATCCCAGCACTTGGGAAGTAGAGGCAGGAGGATTGCTGTGAGTTCAAGACTTGCCTGAGCTACATAGTGAGCTTAGGGCTGGCCTGAACTACAAAAAAGTGAGACCTGTCTCAAAACAAAAAACATACAAATGTTGTGCAAATTTTTAAACTGAAATGTAACAAAAAAGTACTAGAGTCATGAATCATCACAATAAATACATCAAGGAAGATAGTAAAAAAGGAAATTTATAGTTAAAAAAACATTCCGATTTTGTTTGGGACAAGCAAAAAATGATAAGTTAATGTTTTTATTTGTCTGTCGGATTGAAGTGGGGCCTTGCACATGCTCAGTGCAAACTGTACCACTGGCGCTACAAGCTCACCCTTGGTAAAGATTTCGTACTTGATTTTGCAGAATTCACAGTTTGGCAAAAATTCAGGAAATCAATCTTCATTTATGCTTGTGGTTTATTTTATGTAGGGCCACTAAGTATACTTCCTTGACTTACAGAGAAATTTACTCCATGACAAACTAAGTCCTTTTACTAAAACCAGAGTCCAGAAATCAGCTGCTGCCTCAGGATGATCGGAGAAAACTGAAGGGCCAAATATTTCATTGCTTTAGATTAGTTAGGTGATGATAACTATGAGCATTTATAATATTATTTTAAAATTGGCCCTGTGAGGTTTTAAGACACAGAACTGAATGTACTGCCAGATATTTTTGCAGGAGTCACAGATGTAAGAGAAATCTGCATACACATCCCCCTCCTCAGCACCCAAAGGGAACATAGTTGAGTTAAACCTTTTGGAATGGACTATTTTTAGAGAAATGAATGAGGGAGAGGGTAGGAAACATTCTTCACGATCTTTTCCATTGCCTACCATAGAATATTTACATCGTATTGTCATTGTGACATGTCTTAGACTGTGAATCCACCTTACCCATAGTAAAATACCAAGATGAACTTGCCTTTCCATCTCCTTCAAACAAAGAGCAAAGTTTTGCTTTTGAAATTTGCTAGCACATGGTATCACTCGTGGGCTTAGCTTGGCACAACTCACAATACATGCAGCACTGCTCAACATTATGCTCTTTCGATGTCTGTGCTCATGGCTTATGTTGTGTATTGAATACTGTGACCCTAGAAGTGATGGCCATTAGTATTTATTTTAATATGGTTTTAAATAAAAGCAACCTAGTGACACAGGTTTCAAAATTTACAAAAATAGAAAATCTGTTCTCCTTACCATGTAACTGTTTTCTGTATTACTTTCTATTTTTTTAAATTTTAAGTTAAAATCATGAAACATTTTGTTCTTATCCCAAAGAACATCAGCATAATTTAATCCTCTTTATTCCTCCCTTCAACACTTTAATTTTTCTACATACGCAGAGGGGCAGAAGGAGCTTGGTTGCGAATCCAAGGGAGAGCCCAACTGCTTGTTTGTATTCTGTTTTCCCTTTTTTTAAAAATTTTTTTTACTTGGGCCGGGGATATAGCTCAGTGGTTCCGGCGCCTGTCTTGCAAGCGCAAGGACCTGGGTTCAATCCCCGGTAACCACATAACAATACTGGGTGTGGAGACTCACCCCAGCGGCAACCAGTACCAATACCAGTGCTGGGCGTGGTGGCTCACGCCTGTAATCCCATCACTCGGGAGGCAGAGGCAGGAGGATCGCTGTGATGTGAGTTTGAGGCTGAGCTCAGGGCCAGCTTGAACCACAAAGTGAGACCCTGTCTCAAAAAACCTTTAAAAAAAAAAAAAAAGAATTTTTTTACTTGTTTCGGGAAATAAGTAATAAATTACTCAAAATACTGGTTCATTCCTTGGGCTGTTGGGGTCACTGTGTGCAATAGTTAAGGAAAGGCGAGTCTCACAGTGAGTGGGCATGAGGTCCCTCCCCAGTGTCCAGAGGAATTAACTGAAGGGCTCAGAGAATGAAGACATGTCCTAGGCTGAGCTGGAAATTAAAATATGATCTATTTGACTCCAAGCACTAAGATGAATAAGGGCTTGAAGCAGTTTGCCTATATAACTGTAGCAGCCAAGTTGTATCACATTCTGTGCTTGCTAGAACCACAACCATTTATAACTACTCGTTATAGCATAAAAACAGATATTCTCAGTTGTAACTCTAATGGGAGCCACCAGTCCCAGTGTTGTACTGATAGAGTAGTGGGAGACTATGAGAACCAATACAGGTAATTTTAAAATACAAATAATTTTTATTTGACAGTAGTCATTTGTCAGCTTCACATGGAAGGAATCAACCTGTCAAAATAGGGTGTGCATAATCAGAAATTAGGAAAATTAACATTTTAGTGTATTATTTCTTGATGAATGAAAGACATTTTTAGACAAAAGTCAATATTCCCAGACTCTGATAAAGTAGGAAATAAATGTAAATGCTTCATTGCTGTCTGTTGCTTTTTTGGCTCTGTAAGCAACAAGGAAAGAATTTGTATTTATTTGTTTGCTTGTTTGTTTGTTAGAAAGGAACAAAACTACCTGGCTTTCAACAAAGCTAAAATATTATTCATAGCTGCTGTTAACCCTCCCTGCCTACTCCCAGGGGGCATTAAAGGATGAGGAAATTTGAGTTGTCTCTTTTTAAACTAGACATAGAAATAATACTATGTAAGTGTTAAGGTATGAAAAATAAATAAGAAGTAAGGAAAAATGAAAAAAAATGTAAAAACTTACTTCCGGTCAGACATAACTATGGAACTGCTATTTTTGCCCCTTAGACCACATGCAGAAGAGAGAATGCAGTCTTGAGATAGAGGATATTGTGTCCAGTTCCACCTTCAGTGTTTGGACACTTCTCTTTGCTTTTCCTTGGCAGTGAATGAGAGTGGCTCATGGTTCATGGCTTATGAGATCCTTCAAAGAATGTGGCTTGAGAAGACTCCATCCCTCCTCTTTCTGAGCAAAGATGTTGTGAATGAAAGGCAAAGCCTGTGTGTTATAAATATTTAATACTATCAAAGCTGTGAGGTTAAGGTGTTCCCTGGAAGGATATTCACCGAATCTCTTTCTTGTGTTTTGTTGGCAGTTGTGTGGTGGAAGTGGTAGTAATTTTATTGTCCAACACAGAACCCATAAGGATAGTTTGCTAGTATATGCTATAATTGTGTTCAGTAGTTTTTAATGTCATGTGTTATTCTGGTGGGTTTTTTCCTTTTAATTTATCTTTTATCAAAATAATTATAGAGTTACAAAAATAATACAGAGGGAATCTATGTGTCCTTTACTCAGTTTTGCAAGTATCACAACCAAAGTATCATCTTGATGCACTGTTGTTTAGATTTGCACAATTTTATTTACTTGAGTGTGTAGGTGGGAATGTGTATGTATAATTTTGTGCAACTTTATTGCACAGATATATTCATCTATGTACTCTGAGATGATAATAACTGGTTTTAACACTGCAGAGATCCACCCCCACCCCCGCTGTTGCCCTTTGATTTTGACACCCACTTTCTTCCTGCCCCACTAACCTCCCAACACATTCCCAATGCCAGGCCATTAGTCTGTACTCTCTCTAATTTTCTTATTTCAAGAATGTTACATCAATGTTGTATAAGTATATATAGCATTTAAGCTTTTGACTTTCTTAACACAGCATAATCTTCTGGAGATTCATCCAACTTCTTGTATGTGTCAGAAGTTTGTACCTCTTACTGTTGTTGTTGAGCAATTTTTCATGGTCTGCCTGGACACATTTGTTTAGCCACTTACCTGAGGAAGGACATCAGGAAAATCCAGTATTGAGCTTTATGAATGAAATTGCCATAGATGTTTGTATGAACATCAGTTTAAATTTCTCTGATAAGTACCCAAGGGTCCAGTTATTGGGTTGTATAATCTCCATGACAAAACTAATGTTTATTGTAGAAGAAACTCCCAAGCTATTCTCCAAAGTAGCCATGCCACTTCACAGCCCGACTGGCAACATATTAATGACCCAAACGCCCCATGCCTTTAATAATATTTTGTGTTTTTTGTGTTTTTTACTTAGCTGTTGTTGGTGTGTATTTACTGATTTTTTTTTAGTAAGAGTTTTAGAATTTTTGTACCTTTATTTTTCCCACTTTGGAGCACATCTCATGAGCTAGTTTTAACTACCATCTATGTTTGTCCTTTTTTGAGCCTACAATACAAGAAATTCATTCCAGCTGGGCATGGTGGGGCACACTTGAATTTAAATACCATAAGAAGCTAAGGCAGTAGGGTCAAAATGTTTGAGCCTTTCCCAGGAAACTGAACAAGACCCTCTGTCTAAATTAAACATAAAGATGGGTTGAATATGTAATGTGAAGGACCAAGGTTCAAGCCACATCACCAAGAAGAAAAAGAAACTATTTCATTCAAGTTTGCATCCCGAGCTTAGAATGTAGGGCTTGGGATAGAACAGCATTGAGTAAATATGGTAGTGGAAATTTGGAGAGTGTTTCTTTCTTTTTTATTCTTCATTGAGTTTATTGGTACATTTTAGGTACACATCATGATCACATTAATCATTGATGATTTGTACCTCTCCATGATGTATCTTGATTCTTATTTTTCACATTCTCTCTCCTCCTTTCAATCTCAGCTACCCTGCTGATGTGCATAAGCTTTTTGGTTTTTTGTTTTTTTTTTTTTTAGTTTTTTGAGACAGGGTCTCACTTTGTAGTTCAGGCTGGTCCTGAACTTAGCCTTGAACTCAACAATCCTCCTGCCTCTGCCTCCCAAGTGCTGGGATTACAGGCGTAAGCCACCACAGCCGGCATTGTTGTATGTAATTACTAGACCCTGTTCTTGCAAGGCAGGCACTGGAACCACTGAGCTAAATCCTCGACCCTGTATAAGCTTTGTTTTTGATTTTCCTTTCTACCATTAAATTTTTCTTCCCCTTTTTTGCTCTGTCTTGCTTCCCTCTAGTACCTCTTCACCTTTAAACATTTTCTCTCTATTTCACAATATGTATTACGTATTTTGGACCTCATTTACACCTTCAGTTTTTCACACTAGAAAAACAATATGGTATTTATACATGTGTGTCCTATTTATTTGACTTAGGAGTATGGCCTCAAGGTGCATCCATTTAGCTTTAAAAGTCTCAAGTTTATCTTTCTTTTTGGCTGCATACTACTCCATTTTATTAAAAAAAAAACCCCAAAAAACAAACAACATTTATCCACTCCCCAGTTGATGGGCATTTGGGCTGTTTCTAAGACTAAGGTAATACAAACTGAGGTGCTGTAAACATGGTTGCACATGTGTCACTGTGGTCTGATACTTTTAAATTTTTCATGAATGTAGCCAGCAGGGAAATAGCCAGGTCAGAATGGAACCTCTAATCCTAGTTTTTTGTGAAATCTCCACACTGATTTCCACAGTGGTTGCGCCAGTCTACATTCTCACCAACAGTGGAGAAGAGTTCTTTTCTCCCCATGACCCTACCAGCATTTGTTTTTAATCTCTTGAATTTCCATTTCTATCTGTTTATTGGATTCCCTTTCTTTTGTATGTTGGGATTCCATTGTGTTGCTGAGGTCTTCTGTGTTTTTTTTTTTTTTTTAATCTGTGTCTTTCACCCTGGTCACTGCTGTGTTGTTATCTGAGAGATTAATCCAGATTTTATTTTTCCAGATCCTCTTTTGTTGTCAGTTCAGGGAGACTAGGTGGTTGAGTTTCAGGCTGTTCCATCTCACTGCTCTGTAAATTTCCCTTTGGTGATCTGGAATTCTGGGTTTGTGTCTTATGTGTTTTCTCATTCTATTTTGTTGTTGTTTTGGGGTTAATTCCCAAGTTGCTTTAGCTATTACAAGTGTCTTTCTGGCTGATACTTAGGACCTTAGAACTGTAAGGGAGGACTACTTCCTGTTTTGTCCTCCAGCTATAATTGGCCCTCAGGCCTTCAGTCTGTAATGGCCCTTAGGCAGTCTCTGTTTCGAACACCAGGAAAGACACTTGAACAGAAAAATCACATCACCAGCCACTTAGTCTGGTGGGCCTTAATTGCAGAAACTTTCTTCACTCTTCTAGTGAAGGAGCTCTTTCATGAAGGAGCCTCAAAGAAGTCCTCTGTTTTGCTGTTCACCATTACTCTATTTTCTGGAGCTCAGCCTTAGTGACCCTGACTGCCTCTGTTGCATGGATCCCTGTGTGGGTAGGTTGATCCACTGTAGCCTGGGTGGAGCTGTTTGGGCTTGCTCCCTGCACAATGGTCTGTGAGTTCTGCTGGGGCTACCTCTGCAAAGATCCCAGCAATCTGCAGGGCCCCTGGACTGTGCAAAGATCCAGTGTGGCATTGCCGTGCTTTGTCCTACCTGATGGTCCCATGAGAACTGCTTTGGAGGGCTTTATACAGATCATGTTTCTCTTCACTTTCACTTAATAAATATATTTGAAGTACATGGTGATATTATGGCTTGGAAAAAGCAAAATGAACTTAATTTTAAAATAATCTCAGATTTTGTTTTGTACCACCATTGAGAAAACTCTTTATATCCTGTCTCATTGTATTCCTAGAGTTAAGCTTCCTCTCTTTAAATATTGTTTAATGTTCCTTATGGATTTATCACCAGATTTCAATAGGTGGCTTCAGTTGTGGGACAAAGGCTCCTGGAATCAGTATATTTATCATTTGTATAAACTCAAATAATAAGTCTGATAAAAATAAAGTCTACCTTTAGAAAATATGTAGATGTGCTTTTTTAATTAAATAAAGTCCATGCCTGCTTCACATTTTCTTAGTGATGCTAGAATGTTACATAATTCTGCTTCAGGACCCGAGTTAGGATGCCACATTATACTTATTCCTTCCGTCTCCTTAGTCTCTTCTGGGCTGTGGATTTTTCAGACTAGGTTTTTTTGTTTTGTTTTGTTTCCCATGAAGTTTATTAGTACATTTAAACCACACATTATGACCACATTAATTGTTAGCAGTACTAGTCCGTCATTTTGTAGGACCCATCTTGTTGGTGTGATTGCACATAATGAGACTGGAGTTATATGTTTGTGAGAAAACACTATGGAGATGGAATACAGTTTCCATCTGGTCATATCACATGTGTGCGCTACCAACATGACTTATCATTGTTGATGTTGCCCTTGATCACCTAGCTGTAGAAGTGTTTGTCAGGTTTCTACTCTGTAAAATTACTCTTTCCCTCTTTTCACCCAGAAGTCTTTGGAAGGGAATTGTTTTGCATAGCTCACACCTAAAGTATGGGGAGTTCTGATCTCTCTCCTTCATGGTAGAGTAACTATTTGGGATTCTCACACATCAGAAGTTTGCCTCTTTTGCTCTGCTTATTTATTTATTCAGTTATTTATATTACCATGATTCATATATATTTATTTTATACTCAGGTTATAATTCAGTACTATTTTATTCATATTCTTGCTCAAATTGTTGCAGCTTTTGTCACTGAAACCTCTTTCAATTGAAGCCCATATCCCTTTGATATACTGTTATTATGATGAGTTTTGTTCTGTTCTGTGCACTTTCTTATTTCTGGTAGTTTAAGTTGTCCCAGGATCATTTTGTGTATTTCCCCCCTGGTTTTTGAATTAGCCATTTTCCAGACATTCCTGGTTCCTTTTGTTGCAGATTGGTACTAGGTACTAAGAAACAAAGCACAAGTTCATCTTGAAATATTGTAAAATTGATACCAGGGTCAGGGATTTAGCTCAGTAGTTCCAGCATCTTCCTGGCAATCCTCCTGCCTCTGCCTCCTGAGTGCTGGATTAGAGGCCCCACACTGTGGTATTTGTTTACCAGGGGTCAAACTCAGGACCTTGTGCTTTCCAGGCAGATGCCAGAATTGCTGAGCTAAAGCCCCGGCCCGATGGTTAATTTTTTTTGGGGGGGGGGTGGTGGTACCGGGGATTGAACTCAGTATCTTGCACTAGTGAGGCAGGTGCAGTGCCACTAAGCTAAAATCCCTGGTCCTTGATGGTTAATTTTTTTCATGATATGTTTTGTTAAACTATATAAAAATTTTGAAGTTGTTTATCATAGTTGGTTACATGTAGATGCTTTTTAATTACTGTCTAAACTCTAAATCCGGTGTCAACAGAAGCTTAGAGTGTGGTGAATACCAGAGCAGAACCTGTGAATACCACCTTCAGTCTGTCTGTCCTGCCTGTTGTGAGGACAAGGAGCTAATAGCTTGCCCTGTGCAGTGACAGTAGCTCTCATGCAAGGTCAGCCATATATACAATCTAGTCTTGTGGGGGTTACCAGTGAAGGAGGACTCTCTGGAATACAGACTCTGTGTCTTTAATTTGTACAAAGAAATTTAGGCAGGGCAAATGCAGCATAAATCTATAAAACTGAACTGGTCTTTCTCTCCTGAGCATTCCACTGCCCATCCATCACCCAGGGTTTTCATAGAGAGCATGAATGGGCATGACCTTGTTACCTTCCACTTACTGAGTAGTTAGTAGATATTTAAAAAATTATAAAGTGCCCTTTTTGTGCAGGTTGTACTCCAGGTTTATGGATATAGATCAGTGATGGCAAAGCTTTTAAGACTGAGTGCCAAAATGCAACCCCAAACCCACTTCTTGCAAAGTGCCAATCCTGCTATTAAGCCCGAATACTGAGGTTTTAATTTAGGAAACAACTTATACATTAACGTTTTTTGTCTTGAAAGAAGAACAGCATTTGTGCGATAGATTCACCACCACTGAACAGTGAATAAAAGAGACAAGAAATCAGTTCTGTCAGGATGTTCATTACAATGGGGCTAACATAGGTAATAAGTCAAGCCAGATATGTTTAGTTGGCTTGTATCTATGTAACTTTGAGCCCACTACCTCACTACATCAAAATGCAGATTTTGACGTTATCCTTGCATATATCTATATCTTAATGTGCAAATCTCCACAAACCACTTAGAAGAGAGCCTGGAACATGGTAAAGCTCAAAGAAGTTTGCTATTCTGAGAAATAATACTGTGAGGTCACCATGGAATGAACAGTCAGGAAAGCCTAGATAGAAGACCTTTGAGGTAGGACTTGAATGACAAGGTAGAGCCAGCCAGGAGAATCTCTAGAAAGCACACTTCCCCGAGAAAAGACTTGCTTAACAACTGTAAAGACAAAGATGGGTTTGGTGTGTTCAAGGAGCTGAGTAAGGCTCCTTCACATGGGGCTTAGAGAACCTGGCAGCCTGGAATGGAGGAGGTGGGTGGTGAGGAGTTTAAACTTAATTCTAAGGACAATGAAAAGCCTTCAAGTGTTGGGGAGAGGATATAATGGATGTCATCTGATCTCTGCTTTCAGAACATTGCTCTGGCTGCTATAGATCAAAATGGAATGTGGAGGTATGAGAGTGAGACCAGGAAACAACTCGGGCTATTTCAGGAATCTAGATCTACCAGACTAGTGATCTGACAAGAGTACTAATATGGAAGTCGGGAAAGTGGGGAAATTCTGGATATTGAGTCCATTTCAGAAGTAAAATTTCATAGAACTTGTCTGTGTTTAGATATGGGATGATAGAGGGACTAAAGGGTGCCAGTGGAGTTGTGGAGGCAGTGGTTATTTTTGTAGAGGATGAGAGTGGTCTGGTGGTGGGAACTACAGTTCTAGTAGGCTCTCACTGAGATGGAAGTGCCTGTGAGACTTATGGCCCATGCATATGATTGGCTGCGGTGGGATTCTATGCAGCTACAAAAAAGGAGTGAGACAGACTGTGTACAAAATGGAAAAGGTGAGAAATCGAAGATGTTTGAAATGAGCTATAGCATTTGTATTTTCACAAACTCTAGAGAGATATATAAGAAACACATAAGAGATGATTATCTGTTAAGGGTGATGGGAGCCAGGAGAATAATGAGCCTACCAGTCATTTTGCTGCCCCAAAGGTGAATCCTTTCAGATTCTTCTATTCTCCACCACTAATCATTCATAAAGGGCTGCATTTCAATAGCTGGGATTATGGAAGTTTGACTCACTTTCCACTGAGATTTTCTTCCCTTCCAATCCTATCTTTAAATGGAACAGGACATTTGAGAGAGAGAACAGAGTTGGGATGATGATGTATTTCATTTCAGATGTGTCGAATCTGAGGGAACTGTGAGTAATAAAGATAGAGAGGAAGAAAACAGAAGTGGACCCAGTGATACTTAATTGAAATCAAAAGTATTGTAAACTCATTTTTCAGGAGCCGTGAATGAATTGGTGAATAACAGAAGTAAATATGCATACTTCCCAGGTCTGACTACTAAAGGTCCTGGGACATTGATACACCACTTTTAGCACCTAGATACGAGCTTTTAAGTATCTGAATAAACCAGGGCTTGTTGGCAAAACAAGTGATTCCAGATCCGAATGAAAGAAAATACAAATCAGATCTTGAACATCTGCTTAGGTTAGAGGGTAAGAATATTCTCATAGAATGATGAGTTTATCAGTAAAAATTGAAAGGATATAGGTGCTATCTTGAGAGGAAGTACCACTAGCCAATGTCTGGGTAATTTGAGCATCAAAACATGATAGTTGTAGCTTATGAGCCAATTTATAAGAACCTCTGAGTCTACACTGACATGAAAAAGAATGCATTGAAAATGTTATAATAGTTTTTATTGTAGAGTTTCACATGATCTCCTACACAAGATTTTTACATTTCAAAAGGAAAGAAAGTAATTTATCATTGAGAATCTTGACAGACATTGCCTCCATCAAATAATAACATTATCAGTCATGGGAGAAATCAGAAAAGCTTGCCAACTCATAAAATGTGAATAGAAGTACAGAGCGCCTTTCTGTTATTCTTACCAATGGAACATCAGCTAAATCTTATCTTGAAAAAATGTCAGACAAACAAAAATTGGGAGCTTATAATCCGTACAATAATTGGTCTGTATCCTTTGAAAATGCCAGAATTATGACACTGACGGAAAGACTGAAGAACCATTCTAGATTGCAAGGGATTAAGAGATATTGACAGCTAAATGCAGCCCATAATTCTGAGCTAACCCTTTCTGCCGTAAAGGTAGAAGGGGTAAAGCACAAATGGGGCAAGAGAAAGGTGAAAGTGGTATCACTGTGAGTATCCAGGGAAAGTTGTGGGAGGCTTATGCAAGACAAAAATCTGTATTTGTAAGAATATACACAAACATACTTGTGGAGGAAAGATCATCATATCAGGGACTTCATGAGAAATACTTTAGGGAAAGAACATGCTTTATATAGTGTACAGTATTTAGAACTTTGTAGTAAATTTGCAATTGTCTGGAGTTTTTCTTAATTATCACAAAATGTAATCAGGAAGTGATAAATGGAAATAACTGAGGCTCACATTTTTTAGAAGGTTGTCAGGAAAGCTGTGACCAGCTACCAGAGAAGAGGAACCTCACCAAGCTTTGAGGGCATGCCAGGCTGCCCACAAATAAAAGCTAGAATCTGGAGATGGAACAGATGTAAGAGAGATGATTGTCGTTGTAAAACAGACATGGAGGCAGCGGGCGTTCTGGGCACCCAGGCCAACTGGGGATGCCCCGCTGGGTGGGCAGTGGGGAAGATGTTGTCTGAGCACAGCAGGCATCCTATCCACTGGTGGGCGGGAGGAATTCATTCCTGGGGACCTGGAGCTGCTGTTCCCTCGCTCTGTTCTCCCTGTTCACTACTATTCGGTCTAGGAAATAGAGTTGCTCTCTCAAAGTGCCCACTTGTCTGCTCTCTTAAGAACAGTAAAATGAGTATGGCTTAGTATTTGAAACTGAATTACTCCACTGTATAATATATTAAAATAACTTAATTTTGCTCAGTGATATTGTCCTTAGGACAAGTATTCTGGAAATGTAGAAGAATTTTGAAATATATAAAAGTCTGTATACGTTTTGCTAAAAGTTTATTTGGTAGGGTCAGAGCAGGTAATACATGTCTGTGTACTTCACAAACATAGATGATTTATAAGCTATTGCATTAGACGGAACTGGTTTCTAGGCCAGTTAGTCAACTTAGAGTGTGAAGAAGGCCTTATTCAGAAGCAAATCATCTAAGCATGCTTAGATGATTCATCACTATGTTCCCCCTTGCGCCAACAGGCCCACTGCAGTAGTACAGTTTACCCATCTCACTCCGGTCATTTAGACTCAGCTGGCTTCTGCACTGGAGCTACAGAGTCCTGAAGATTACTCAAAGGATTGTTCTGTAAAGTCTCCCAAGACTGTGCCTACCCAAAACTACACTAGATGCACAGGAAGGGTGTTGGCTCATTGCAGATTGGAACTTCATTCCCTCCCATAACCATAGCTGAGAAGGTCTGTCAATGACTCTTATTTTGGCCAGATCACTTGGTTATCCAGAGGAGCCATGAGACACTAAATCTTACTTGCGGCACTACCAAGGCACAGACTCTGGTTGGTGCCCTGTTCCTTACTCTGTTGTCCCTTTATGTATCAATGATGAGTAAGCATGAGAAAACTTGAATACCAAACAGCCACACACTTGGGAGTGGTTCTAGAAAAGTGAGTGAAGCAGGACCACAAGCTACTGAGGGTGGCTCGGGTGAAGCACACATTTTGAAAGGTACACTTTCTGGGCCGGGGATTTAGCTCAGTGTTTCCGGTGCTTGTCTTGCAAGCGCTCAGGCCTGTAATCCCAGCACTCGGGAGGCAGAGGCAGGAGGATTGCTGTGATGTGAGTTTGAGGCTGAGCTCAGGGCTAGCCTAAACTACAAAGTGAGACCCTGTCTAAAAAAAAAAAAAAATTCTTAGCCAGAAATGGTTGTGTTTGCTTGCAATCCTATCACTCACGAAGATGGAGGCAGGAAGATCACATGTTCAGTTCGTGGCTGGGAAATTAAATGAGACCCTGCCTCAAAATAAGAAAGATAAAAAAAGGCTGAGGATATAGCTCAGTATGAATATTCTATCCCTGGTAACACTAAATCAATAAATATGTGTGATATACATAAATAAAGTATTACTGTACTTTTTTGGCCAGTTGATTTCTAACATGCATACCAGATAATTCAATGGAGAAAGAATCAACTTTCCAGAAACTTGTGCTGAGATACCTGGATATACAAAAGCAATAAATTGGACCTTTGCTTACACCATAAATAAAGTTAACCCAGAGGGCACCACAGACTTAAATATAAGGGCTAAAATTCATTGCCTTATATATTAGCCAGTGGTTTCTTTTAGGCAATGGCTTCTTTTAAGATAATATGAAAAACATACACAACAAAAGAAAAAAAAAACATAAATGGAATTTCATCAAAATTTAAAACTTTTATGCTTCAAAAGATTGATGTCAGAGTGAAAAGAGAACCTACAGAATGGGAAAATATGAAAAACACATCTGATAAGAGATTTGTATCTAGAATATATGAAGAACGCAATGCAAGAGTAAAAAGATAACCCAGACTTGTTTGTTTTGAGGCAGGGTCTCACTGAGTAGGTCAGGCAGTTCTTGCACTCACTATGGAGCCCAGCCCAACCTTGAACTTGTGTTGATCCTCCTGCCCTATCCTTCTGGGTGATGGGGCTATAGCATGTGCCACCACGCCCAGTGATAACCAAATTTTAAAATGATGAATATAGTTGAATAAACATTTCTTCAAAGTAGGTATACATACAAATGGCCAATTAGCACATGATGATCAAGATCATTCATCATTAGGAAAACAATCAAAATCCCAATGAAATACTACTTCACACTCACTAAGATGTCAACAATGAAAAGAATAACTGTTGATGGGTACATGGGGAAGTTAGAAGACCCTAATATAGGACTTGTGGAAATGTAAAATAATGCAGAAAAACAGTCCGGCAGTTAATCAAAAAGTTAAGCATGGATTCACCATATAATGAAGTAATTCTGCTTCGATGCATATCCATAAAAATTGAAGCATATGTCTGCATAAGGTCTACAGAGATACTCACTGCAGCATTATTATCAGTGAAAAAGAATGGAAACAACAACGACCGTCAGCTCGTGGACAGATAAATAAAGGTGTTATGTCCGTGTAATGGAATATTGTTCAGAAACAAAGAAGGAACAAAACATGTATCTAAATTACAACATGAATAAAGACAGCAAACATTATGCCAAATGAAAAGCCAGACATGAAAGACCACGTATTATACGGTCCTAAAACATTTTTGAAGTGACCATATTTTAGAAAGGAGGACAGATTAGTGGTTTCTGCATGTTAGGAATGAGGGTACGGAAAGTGAAGGAAATAGGTTATAAACCCTTCATAGTGACTCACCTGCTCAATATCTTGGGGGAGAGGATGGAAGTGAAACCAGGGCCTACATCCCTAGCCTTTCGAAATTGTTTCTTTTGAGACAAGTTCTCACTAGGTTAGCTTGAATTTATGATCCCCCTGCCTCTGCCTCCTGAGTAGCTGAGATGGCGTGACAGCTATGTGCCTCCACACTACTAAACTAGTGTTTAGTATCTAGACTTTGGTGGTAGATACAGCAAGCATCCTACACAGATGATAAGTAGAAAAACCATGTCAGACTACATACACACACAGAGGTAAATGATGAAAACGGAGTAAGTGTGGTACATTTTATCAGTATCAATGTCCCAAGTATGAGGTACTGTTGCTTACTAGTGTGTAGTATCTACTGAGGGGAACCACGCAGAGTATACATAGGATTTCTCTGTAGTCTTTTTTAGGAGGAGGATACAGGGGGTTGAAGTCAGGACCTTGTGCTTGTGAAGCAGACACGGTGCCACTGAGCTAAATCCCCAGCCCTCTGTAGTCTTTCTTACACCTGTATATAAACCTATAATTATCTCAAATATATAATTAATAAAAATGCATGATATAGCTGGATATAGTATCAAATGCCTATAATCCTAGTGCTTTGGGAGGCTGAAGCAGGAAGATTCTAAGCCCAGTCTGGATAGTTTAGAAATGTAGTGACATACTACCTAAAAAGAAAAAAAAATGAATGAAATGTTTAAAAATTTCCCTAGGTAAATTTGTATCAGTGCATAATGTCTTATCATCAAAAGCAATAACCAACACCAAAGTCCAGGCTGGAACTAATTATATTAGTTGTTTGTATCTTCATAGGCTAAATTTACAGCAAATGATGGTTAATTTCAGAAATGCACTGTCTTCCAGAACTATAGAGGATGAATGTAAAGAAGGCCTTTGTCTGTTTTTTAAATTAAGATTTAACAAAGAAATAGGCTAGGGATTTAGCTTAGTGGCCCATTGTGCACCTGCTTCACAAGCATGGGGTCCTGAGTTTGATCCTGGTACCAGGAAAGGAAAATAAAAAAAGATTTAGCAAAGAAAAATTAATTGTTCCTACTCACTGCCGTTAGAAAGCTTCTATATCTTTTAATTTGTTGTATTGATCCTCAGATCTGTTTTGGTGTTTTTTGTTTTTTTTTTTTTTGTTCCAGTGTCATGCTCTTTTTATCACAATAGCTATGTATTTTAATTTCAAATTAGGGATTGTGATGCTTTCTGCCTTGCCTTCATTTCCCAGAATTGCCTTTCCTATTCTAGGTGTCTTCTGTTTCCAAATGAATTTCAGGATTTTTTTTCTCTAATGCTGTAAGACCTACTACTTGTATTTTGATTAGGATTGCATTAAATCTGTTAAACAATTTTGGAAGTATGACCATTTTCACTATATTGGTTCTGACTACCCACAAGAACAAGAGATGCCTTTCTATTTTCTGATATCTTATTTGATCTCCTTTTTCAGAGTACTGTAGTTTTCTATGTAAAAGTCTTACTTCTTTCATTAGACTGATTTTTATGTATTTCATTTTTGAGATGCTATTACGAAAGATGTTGTTTCTGTAATTTCTCTGTCTGTGAGTTTGTTATTATGAGGAATGCTATTTATATTTGAATGTGGACCTTGTATCTGGCTACATTACTGAATTTGGTTATTAAATCTAGACAACTTTTGGTGGAGTTTTGGGCATCTTCTGTGTAGAGTATCATGTCATCTGCAAATAATGATAATTTAACTTCTTTCCTGTTCCTTTTATTTATTTCTTTTTCTTTTTTTTTGAGACAGTGTCTTGCTTTGTAGTTCAGGCTGGCCCTGAGCTCAGCCTCAAACTCACATCACAGCAATCCTCCTGCCTCTGCCTCCCGAGTGCTGGGATTACAGGCGTGAGCCACCACGCCCGGCACTGTGGAATGTGGTACTGATTGCTGCTGGGCGTGAGTCTCCATGCCCAGTATGGTATTTGGTTACGGGGATCAAACTGGCTGCAAGATAGGCGCTGGAACCACTGAGCTAAATCCCTGGCCCCTCCTTTTATTTATTTCTCTTGTCTAATTGCTAAGGCTAATGTTTCCAGGAGCAAAGTCCAGACAGATTCAACCCCTTTATCTCTTATAAAGGAGCCAAACTTCTTCACTGGAAGAAATATTCTCTAATAAATGGTGCTGGAAAAACTGGGTTTCTACTTGCTGAAGATTAAAACTTGACTCATCTTTCACCATGCACTAAACTAAAATAGAAATAGATCAAAAATCTAAATATTAAAACTGAAACACTAAATCTTCTGGAAGATAGAGTAGATGGAACTCTTGAAGATATTGGTGTAAGCAAAGACTTTATTAACAAAATTCTCCTCCCCCCAAAAAATCCCAGGGCACAAGAAATATCATAAAAAATCAACAGCTGGGATCTCATTTTATTAAAAAGTTTTTGTACAGCAATAGAGACCAGCAATAGAATGAAGAGATAACCCATAAAGTGGGAAAAAAATTTTGCTAGGAGTTCCTTAGGCAAAGGACTACTATGTGGAATATGTAAAGAATTACCAAAAAAAAATCAGACCCTCCTCCCCTAATTTAAAGACCCAATCCAAAAATGGGCATCTGAAATGAACAAACATCTCACATCAAGAAGTAGGAGTGGCAAATATATGAAAAAGTGTTCAACACTGGTCATTTGAGAGGTGCAAATTAAAAGGACTCTGAGATTTCGTTTCACTCTGAAAAGAATAGCTGTTAACAAGAAATACACCCATAACAAATACTAGAGGGTTATGGGTAAAAAGGAATTCTTCTCCACTGTTAGTGCAAACATCGACTCTTGCAACTACTGTGGAAACTGGTGTGGAGATTCCTCAAAAAACTAAAACTATTGGGGGGTGGTAGGGTGGGTAGGGGTATGGGAAGAAATGAGAATTAAGATGTGTCTTATACTGGTACAATTCCCCATTGTGGAGTATAATCATGATGTGTACATGTAATGTACCAATAAAGATTTCAATTTAAAAAACAAACAAACTAAAACTAGAGGTTCCATTTGACCCAGCTATTCCTCTTCTTGCTATCTTCCCAAAAGAATTAAAAGCATCATATCACACTGATTGTGCACACCCATGTTTGTAGCTGCATAGTTTGTAATAGCTAAATCTTTGAAATAGTTCACATGCCCATCAACTGATGAATGAATAAAGAAGATGTGCTCTTTTAATACAATGGAGTACTACTTTGCCACAAAGGACAAGCTTCCTCTAGCAAATGGATGGACCTTGAGACCATATTCTTAAGTCTCTGGTTTAAGAAACTAACTGAAAATGGAAATAAGGACCAAAATATATAATAAATATTGGCAAAGGGAAAGAAAATGTTCAGACGAGAAGGAGAACATGGGATGGGGAAGGAGGAAAGAAAAGAAGGGACAAAAGAGAAGAGGGAAAAAATGAAAACAAAGCTTTTGTAAATGAAGAGAAGAGAGATCTAAAGTTGGAGGGCAATAGGAAAAAAAAGCAAGCTATTTCAAGTACAGGTGCAAATTCCTCACGATGGATGATAACCAATATCCATTATGTATATCTCAAGTGTGCCGATAAATATTCTGCTTCAAAAAAGGAAAATAGATTTAGAAAAAAAAAAAAAACCCACATTTCTGTGCAGCAGAAACCGTGCTGTTAACATCTCATCATGTTAAAAAGATAAACAACAGGATTAACTGTTTACTTTGGGAGCGCCGAGCTGGTTGTTTTTGAGGAGAAGAACACAATGTCCTGCTGTCTCTGGTTTCCCTTCTGGGGCGCTGCCGAGCTCCGCCCGCCCTCGGCCCGGCTGCCCTGGCGCCCCTTCCTCCTGGAGCTCCAGGTTCCTGCGCTGAGGGTCAGACTCTGCCTCCCAGCCCCGGGTCTCTGTCCTTTAGCCGCGCTCATTTTATTTTCTTGCTTCAACCTCCAGTTTTTCTCTCTCTTCTCTGGGTTGAGGTTACTAAGAGATCATGAAGTGGAGAGGAAGATAGTTGTTGATCTTTAGAGGCTGCAGTTGACAGTGACCTAGAATGAAACAGCCGGGCTTGACTCTGATTCCGGGAATTCTTGGTGGACTGCTAAGAACTGCCCCCATTGCTCGCTCCTGTAAACATTCCACAGGGTCACATAATCTCTGTCTCTGTCTCTGTTTCTCTCTCTCTCTCTTTCTCTCTGCCTCTGCCTGTCTCACTCTCTCTCTCTCTCTTTCTCCTTTCCCCCTCTTTTTTCTCCCTCCCTCCTTCTTCCCTTCCCTCCCCCGCTTTCTCTCCTCCCTTTTCCCTGGCTTCCTTGCTTTGGATGTTGATCCAGTGAATGAAAGAAGGGAAGGTCTGAAGAGTTAGTGAGGAGCATGAACTTTTCAAAGAGGAATTAAATTATAGTCCCTAATCCTCCTCTAAAAACCAAGTTTTGCTTCCCTTGTAATTTGTTCTGGGGCTTTTACAGATGATAGAGGCATACATTTTTTAAAAATTTTTGAAATACTCTCCAGTGCACAAGATGTAATATTGAGCTGATAAGAGCAGGGAAGAAAAACTCCTGAAAGGGAAATATTAACTCCATAATGGACTTTTACACTTCCAACATGATACTGCTGTGGTAGAACACCTCTTATCTGTATGATTTTATGTTTCTGAGGATGCAACTGTGTCATGTGATTGCATTTGGCATGGATTTCCATGAATCCTTCCAACATGGTCCAGGCCTCACCCCCATGGCCCAGAAACGCACTGACTTGAAGTTGTGTAAATAGTGTCTAACTGCTGAAAGACAAGAGCTACATGGGACCGAGCTCCACGAATTTACCTTCTGACTGCTTGCTCTCTTCCCATCTGAGAGAGTGCTTGTGGCTGACAGAAAGCAGAAGCAAGCTGTAGACACTGGGCATTTTAATAATTATATCTTGCTTTCCCCAGAACGGAGCTTTACCTTACAAAGCAAAACTGCAGTAGCTGATCTGTGAAGTCAGTGTCATAGGGCCCATCGTGACCTGGCTTCCTGTGTGAGGAGGTCATAGCTGGCCACAGCAGTGTGGCTTTAGCTGTTTTTAGGTCCCTCCCTCTGAGTCCTTCCCTTTATAAATACACACACACATGAAGATCTCCAACAACATGACCTTTTCTGATATGAGAAGGAAGCTAAGATTTTGATCACAGAAGAGGTGTAAGAAAGTATGAAGCAAATGCAATTGCTTAGATTTCAGTTGCTGAGCCACATCCATCAGCTTTAGAGCTCAAATCAGAACCTTTTCCCTAAAACATCCTGACTTCCTAGGCGTAGAGTCATGAAAACACGGGGTTTATTTGTATGAAGATCTATCTTTTAGGCATGGGAGTAAGGTTGATCTTAATATTAAGTGGAACTCGGCAAAGTGCAGTCCAGGAATTTGTCTCATGGAATGAATGCAATTCCAGGGTTTTTATTCTAACCATTAACATTCTGTTTCCTCCCTGCATGACATTTTTTTCTCTTCATTGATCTAAGCATTTGTCTAAGTTAATTGTTCCTAAAACTAGTAGTGTTCCTCTGACCATAATTGCAGAGAACCTAACAGGAGATATTCAGTGCTATGTTGGACATAGAAAGTCCCCTATAGCCTTAGTTCACCTGTCACTAGAAGCAGGATGTTTGACGTGACTGTCTATGTTTGTCTTGCTCAGTGGCCTAACAATAAAAGAAGACTCAGCCTAGAGAGCTTTCTGGACTGGTCAGTGATCCCAGCAAGGCCAGGACCCCAGCCCTTCTGTTTGTGAATTGCCACCCCGTTTTGAGTCATATCCTCCCCGGAGCAGTTTGGACTTCCAGCTTCTAGGTTAGTAAGCGTAGCCCTTTCCTACATTGTGACTGACTGCAGTCACTCAATTCCACAGCTTCTCTGTTCTCTGAAATGAGACCCACATCCGGCTGCCTGTCCCTGAGGTTCCTGTTCTCCATAACCACTCATCTCCTTAAAAACCTCAGCCAGCACATAATTGCCCTGCCCTCATCTGTCGTTGACATCCCCCTTTTCTGTTTCTACCTCGAAATGTTCTTCTCATGCATTTTTACATACTGTCATAGGCCAAGGAGGCAGACATTGGCACTGGCGTGAGGACTGGGAGCAGGTGCTGAGGGAACGGCACAGGGTGAGCTGAAAGGCCCAGGCCTCACCCAAGGAACAGACACCATTGGCTCCAAAGTCCACAGGCCTTGGTGGACTTAGCACCACCAGGACTGCAAGTTTCTCAAGACAACAGGAACGTTGAGTTTTATGTGAAATCTTTCAATTTTTAATTAAGATTACCAAATTTTAAAATCATGTAACATTGTATAAACCAAAGAAAATGTATCAGCAAGTAGATTTGGCCTGTGAACCCCACTTTGAGTTCCTTACTTAAGCCATTCTTCACCTAGTACTAGAAATTACATTTCTGAAATAAATTTTATCAGGATATTATTTTATCTGACACCCTTGAGTGAAAGCCAAAAATGTGTTCATTGACGGCAGAAATAGGAGGGCTGACATATGCGGCTGCTCTCCACCACCAATGGATCCTAAACAGGTCAGCTTCCTGGCCCAGACCCCTCATGGTCACCATCTGTCACTTGGCCTTACTAGGTACTCGTCGTGTCCCATGAGGAGAGGGGGCCTTTCTGTGCATCTCTCTCTCTCTCTCTAGGGAAGTTCTTTCCCTTCCTACTCCTCATTTACTCCCTTCCTTTCAGTGCTTCTCCCATTTCATAGGAGCTAGAAGTGGAAACAGTGGCCTCTTCGGCTAACAGAACCTTTCTAGAGCGGGAACTGCAGAGAGGTAGTATTGCTCTTCTGAGCTTCCTTCTCCCATGTGGAACCCCAACCAATGGGATCTGAGGAGGAGAAACTGGATCAGTGTTTGCAGACTGCCGTCCTCACTGGGTGATAAGAGATGCTGGTGGCCAGCTCTCCCAGGTGAAATGTCCTCTAAACTGGACACTGGTCAGAGGGACTCATCTTGATTGTACACCATGCAGAGCTGGGGAGTTAGCTCAGTGGTTCTGGCACCTGTCTTGATTGTACACCATAGCACAGAGTTGTAGAGTAGTTTTTATAAGGTGAATTTGGGGTAAGGGAGTTATGGCTTAATCGTCAATAGGTTTACCCTTACACTGTTAGATTTTCTTAATTCCATTGATGGAATATTTTTCTGTTTGCTGTATATCTTTAGGAAAATTTCCAGAGATTTTAATGATTTTCTTTTATAATTTCCTCCAGTTAAATATTTCTTTGTTAGAAAAAAATCTGTGGTGTTTTCATTCTGCTATTCTGAAAGTTGATTTTCTGTTATTTCTTTGATTTGCTTTCATTGGGAATAAAGATCCTTTGAATGCTGGTCATTGAAAACAGAGTGACTCTTTATTCCTCATTTATAAATTTTAGAAGTGGCTGAAAATTATACATTCTAAATTCATAGATTAGGTGTGAATTATTTTTGTTTTTTCCTAAGAGTTGTTTTGATTTGCTTGAACACAACATATAAAGCAAGTACAAAACCACAAAGCCGGGAAATGGTCATGCAAAAGATGCAGTAAGGAATGGAGAGCAATGAAACAGATGTCACAAGATCCTTAATAACTAAAGCACTTAGGCGTTTGTCAGTGTGCTCCAAAACAGAGCGCTGGCCTGTAGTTGTCTGATAATCTGTCATCTCTCAATTTATGTGCTAAACACAACAAGGTTGCCTTTTAGTTTGGCCTTGTGTGAGGTGTTGGTACACGGTGGTGAGCTACATAGCCCCTTTCCTGTTCAGCTTCCTGGTGAGAAAAACCTAGGCACAGACAGGCACAGACAGTGTGAGTGCTAGGCATGAGCAGAGCACTCAGAGAGACTATTCTGGAGAGACAGGGAGCTACTCTCACCAGTGTGGCCAAGAAAGTCTTCTGAAAGAAAGTGGTCTTTAAACTGCACCAGAAGAAGCAGCAGCCAACAATTCAGACAGGTGACAAAAGAGCGTTCACCAGAGCGTGTAATATATGTGAAGTTCTACTATGGGAAAGTACTTGGCCATGTTTGAGAAACTGAAACAAGACCAGACATCCACTGAAACTATTCCACTTGAACTATTATTATAACAAGAATATCATATACAAAGTGGCTCATAAGCAACATAAATCTGTCTGTCTCTTCTAGAAGTCCCACCTTCTAATACCATCCTTGGGAAGTAAGAATTTCGACATAAGCATTATGAGAGGAGATAGTACTGAAGACTACAACAGAAAGCAGAAATAAGGAGGATATATTATATAATATGTGGAAATTCTCATATATTGTTCCTACAAAATCAAAGTCATATTCATAAGCACCCAGAGCTTTGACGTTGGAGAATCAGCCTATAAAAAGAGTAACGCAACACTGCCTAAAGGGGCTGGCTTGACTTAGAACAGAGTGGGAGAATTCTGTAGCCAAGCATATCACTGAAAATCATAAAGATTCCAAATGGCAAAGCGCTAAGTTTGCAGAAAGAATAACAGAGAAAGGATAGTCAGGAAGACCTATCCTGGGATCATAGGCAGGCCTTGGCGTTGTGAGTTGTACCCATGCAGGGGCAGACAGAGCAGCCCATAGTGGGGAGTTAAAAGAAATCAACCAGCAAATTGAGAAAGTCTCAGTGGCCCAACAGCTTTAGCACCACCTCTGACCACACCATGAATAATAACCTGCTCTCACCCAAGCACACCTCCTAAGGAGCCAGGATTTAAAATAAAACCACACAAATCCTTGGCACTCTGGCACACCCTATACCTCACCCTCACAAGAATGACTAGACAGGAAAAATCCAATTCCTAGAGGAGGGTGAAAGGCAAAACCCTCACCAGTTGAGCTGTGATAACACCTCCAAGCTGTACAACCAATGATAGAGTCAAAATCAAACTGACAGAGGGGACTTGAGCACAAACTTTCACCAAATAAATGGCTTGTGTTGATGTGGCAATGACATTAAAAGCAGGAACCCCAAAACAAAATCTGAGCAGGCACATCCGACTACCCTCCTGAGGAAATAACACCTCACAGAGTCAGTTCAGATGAGTCACTGCACAACTACATAATCAACAGTATCATCAACCCCTCCCCCTAGAAGGCAGGGGAGGAATCCACTCCAGAGTTGCTACAGTATATTATCAGAAATATCGAATCGTCAACAAAATTATAAGACATAAAAATAAATAATGATGGGTGGACCTGTATGTGGGGAGTAGGGGTTAGGAATGCTGGGATATATATTAGAAACTGCTTTTAGAACGGACATGATAGCTTAGCCCTGTTACCTTGGCTACACAGGAGACTGAGGCAGAAAGATCGTAAGTTCCAAGTCAGCTTGGACAACTTAACAAGACCTTGTTTAAAAACAGAAATTTTAAAAGAAGTGGAAGGAGAGGGAGAGGAAAAGCAAGGGGGAAGCAAGGAAGAAGGAAGGAAGGAAAGGAAAAGAAAGGAGAAACTGCTTTTGAAGAGGCCCAGATATTGAATTTAACATTTAAAGTCATTCATTTAAAAAGTATCAGAGAACTAAACAAAACCATGTCTGAAGATTTAAAGAACAATATGTATATATGTGACAACAATATCTAAAAAATCCAGTGTTAATAAAAAATTCAAATTAGGGCCGGAGATTTAGCTTAGTGATTCTGGCGCGAGTCTTGCAAGCGCAAGGGCCCGGGTTGATCCCGGTAACCACATACAATACTGGGTGTGGAGACTTATGCCCAGCAGCAACCAGTACCACATACCACAGTGCCAGGCATGGTGGCTCACGCCTGTCATCCCAGCACTTGGGAGGCAGAGGTAAGAGGATTGCTGTGATGTGAGTTTGAGGCTGAGCTCAGGGCCAGCCTGAACTACAAAGTGACACCCTGTCTCAAAAACAAACAAACAAATAAAAATTCAAATTATCCTATTTATAGACAAAATATAGAAACTACAACCCCAGGGAGACAGCACATTGCCTATGATCCCAGCATTCTGGAAGGCTGAGGCAAGAGGACTGCAAATTTAAGCGCAGATTGGGAAATTTAGCAATTTAGTGCGACCCTGTCTCAAAATTTTGAAAAGCACTGGAAATGTAGTTCAGTGCAAAGACGTAGATTTAATCCCTAGTACTGGAAAAAAGAAATATATACAGACCATAAAAAGAATTGAATGGAAATTCTAGAGTTGAAAGGAGTTCTATTCAAATAATCAAAATGAGAAATAGAGGGACTCAGAACTACACTTGAGGTGGCAGTAGTTAAACTTGAGGCTCGTAGTCAAGATTATATAATCTGAAAGGAGGGGGAGAGAGAAAGAGAGAGAGAGAGAAAGAGGAAAAAATAATAAGAAAGCAAAAGACAAACTTTAAGAAATGTGAAACTCTAGTGACCACATCAGTATACATGTAACGAAAGCCCCAGAGGAGGGGAGGGTGGTACAGAAAATTATTTTGACAGAATACTGATTAAATTCTTCTCAAGTTTTATAAGAAACTTAGATCTACAGGTCCAAAAATCTCAAGGAACTACAAGAAAGATATAATCAAACATAGCCACACCTAGATACCTCATAGTCAAAATGATGAAAACCAGTGACTCCCAGTAAGATACTAGCTGCCTTCTCACCAGAAATAGTGCAAAGTGGGAGGCAGTGGGCAACATAGTCTGGATGTGGAGGAAACTGATTTCGTACATCACTTTTTTTTTTTTTTGCCTTGATACCTGAGGTTCATCCTTTGGAATTATGGTAGAAATCAAAGGCCATAATTATTTATCTTTGAACTAAAGTTTATCTATCCTTTATTTTACTTTTTAATAATTTACTCATATAAGAGAAACCATATAATAATTAAGCTGTGTCTGGTTTATTTCATTTAACAATGCAGTCTCAAGGTATATTCATTTTTCTACAAATTTGTCTTTCTTTATAGCAGAGTAGTACTCCATTGCCTATAAATATCACATTTTATCCATTCTTTTTCTTTTCTTTTTTTTTTTGAAACAAAGTCTCTCTTTGTAGTTCAGACTGGCTCTGAACTCACTACATAGCCCAGGCTAGCCTCCAACTCGCACCAATCTTCCTGCCTCTCCCTCCTGAGAGATGAGATTATAAATGTGAGTCACCATGCCCGGCATGTCGGTATGTGGTACCAGAGATCACACTTAGGACCTTGCACTTGCCAGGCAGGTGCTAGAACCACTGAACTAAATCCCCAGACCATCCTTCTGTTGATGGTTAGAGAGCCTGCATCTAAGATTTAACTGTCATAGGGCAGGGGAGTTAGCTCAGTGGTTCTGGCGCCTGTCTTGCAAGCGCAAGGGCCCAGGTTTGATTCCCCATACAATACTGGGCGTGGAGACTCATGCCCAGCAGCAATCAGTACCACATACCACAGTGCCAGGCATGGTGGCTCACGCCTGTAATCCCAGCACTCGGGAGGCAGAGATAGGAGGATTGCTGTGATGTGAGCTTGAGGCTGAGCTCAGGGCCAGCCTGAACTACAAAGCAAGACCCTGTCTCAAAAAGGAAAAAAGAAAAAAAAATAGCATGTAGGACTTAGCTTTACTTATTTTTGTGTTTTTTGAGACAGGGTCTTTCTATGCAGTTCATGGAGAATCCTGCCCACCATCAATCAGATCCACATACCACAGTGCTGGGTGTGATGGCTCACGCCTGTAATCCCAGCACTTGAGAGACAGAGGCAGGAGGATTGCTGTGAGTTTGAGGCTGAGCTCAGGGCCAGCCTGAACTACAAAAGGGGAACACTGTCTAAAAATAAATAAATAAATAAATAACAGCTACATGCAGAAAATTAGGAAGCTTTGTTATAAAAATTGAGACAATGGGGCCGGGGATTTAGCTCAGTGGTTCTAGGGCCTGTCTTACAAATGCAAGGTCCCTAGTTCCGTTCTTGGTGTCCCCATACAATGAGGCCATATTTGGAGACTTATGCCACCAGCAATCAGTACCATGCATCACAGTGCCAGGCATGGTGGCTCATACCTGTAGTTAGCACTTGGGAGACAGAGGCAGGAGGATTGCTGTGAGTTCCAGGCTCACCTGACTACATAGTGAGCTCAGGGCTACTCTGAACTACAAAGCAAGATCCTGTCTCAAAAAAAGAAAAAATAAAATTGAGCTAAACTGGGCAGGTTGTTCATGCCTATAATCCCTACTACTTTCCAGGACGCTGAGGCAGGAAAATGACAAATTTGAGCTCAAGTTAGACAAATTAGCAAGACTTTGTCTCACAATTAAAAAAAAAATAGGGGAGATATAGCTCAGATTGAAGATCCTGAGTTCAATCTCAGTTTAGAAAAAAAAATTTTTTTTTTTTTAGGTTTTTTGAGACAGGGTCTTGCTTTGTGGTTCAGGCTGGCCCTGAGCTCAGCCTCAAACACACATCACAGCAATCCTCCTGCCTCTGCCTCCCGAGTGCTGGGATTACAGGCGTGAGCCACCACGCCTGGCACTGTGGTATGTGGTACTGGTTGCTGCTGGGTGTGAGTCTCCACGCCCAGTATGGTATGTGGTTACCGGGGATCGAACCCGGGTCCTTGCGCTTGCAAGACAGGCGCTGGAACCACTGAGCTAACTGCCCGGCCCTAGAAAAATTTTTTTAACCTCTGTACCCCAATAAAGATTAATTTTTGCATCCTCTGTGCCTAGCCCTCTCAGTGAGGGCGGACCTTTTAGAGACGTTTAGAGTGACAAACTGCAACCCAAACTACTTACTTATCACAGAGAGCCAACACTATAATAGACCTGAATACTAGTTCAGGCTTGGAAATACTAGTTAGTTTTGAAAAATAATCTCATAGTTTAGCATCTTTTGTCTTAAAAAGAAAAATAAAATAATAAGCATGTCATAGGTTTGCCACCATTGCTGTCAATCACTCTAATACTTACTAAACCCCTCTAAAAATGTACTGATTTGGAATTCCCATATTAAAATGAGTAAACTCAAACTCATACAGGTAAGTCAGTTTGGCAAAAGCCAGAGTTTCTAACAAGATGCTGTCTGCCTTTAAAGCCATCAAGTTTTAGTGAATATAATATAATTTATGGTAAATTTCTGGTGGTTTAGGGAAAACAAGTCCATCATGTGGCCCTTTTCTGCTCAGACCTGTCGCTCCAGCACTGATTTTAGGAGAAAGGATTTCACTGAGCAGGAAGCACTGACAGATGGCTGAAATTCAGTGTGTGCTGCTGATAAGCTCGCTGTGGTTCAGGCCTATCGGTTGAATGCCAGTTTCAACCTGGTCAAACCAGTGGAGAGGATGACTCTGCCTCAGGCCTGAGCCAGCATGTCACTGAGACACAGCTGTGTGAGCAGAGCCATGTGGGAGAGGAGTATGTGCACAAGAGGAGGAGGAGAGTGATAACTCCAGAGAGAAGCAGCACACGGGGGGGGGGGGGAGCACTGTCCTCGGTTGTTTGAGATAAAGGCAAAAGTACTTGCCAATCCATTGCTTCCCTTTCCAGCCCAGTAGGAAAAGAGGAACTTTGGATTCATAGGGATTTTTGTTTTCATTTTTACTTTCTTAAATATTTACAAATAATAACCCAGAGTGTAGCTGCTTTGACTATGTATTTCTACATGTAAATTTGGGGGCTCCTCTTCAGGAAGTGCAGCCTGGTCCTCACTCTGTGTCCTGGTTCCCAAGGACCTGCCTTGATTTACTTACTTAGAAATGAAATAGAGAGATAAGCCAGGAGAGGAGGTGACTAAGGGGGGAGGAGCATGGTTTATAAACAAAGGCGTTATTAGCTGGGTTTGGTGGCTCATATCCTGGGAGGCTAAAGCAGGAAGATTGCAAGTTTAAGCTCAGCCAGGACAGTTTAGCCAGTTATCAAAACTCTGTCTCAAAATAAAAAATTAAAAAGGGATGGAGTTGTCAACATAAAAATATATATTTTCATCCCTACTCTCACATGGAATACTAGAACCTAGGTCAGACTTCAGGTCCTAGTGAAAAGCGAGGAAAAATAATTCCTGTTTCCCTTCTCTTAGTAATTTTCCTTGAAATTTTACTGTGTGTCCTATGCTTAAGTTCATAACTTTACATATAGAGTAACATGAGGACTTGGGAATATTTGAACTGGTTGCCCCATTTGAATTTCATGCTCTCCGTTACCAGCTTTTCGTCTCTGCACTCCTTAGCTAATATCATGAATGGTACTGTTGTTTTTATCCTACTATGTTTATTATGATTTGTTTATATTTTTCATTATCAACCCTTGTTGTATCTTTGACCTATTTTCTAGGATAATTTCTTAAGTATATAATTTAAGCATTTAATAATTACTTTAATGCTTACTAAATATTTCAGGCTCTGTAACTAAAAAATGCTCCTATCTTTTCTTTATCTGAAAATGTCTTTACCACCATCCTTGAAAGATAGTTTTGCTAAACATTTGGGAAGGTTGGGAGTTCAAGGTCAGCCTGTGTTAGATAGTGAAACCCTAACTCAAACTACTGTCCCCTAAAAAAGAATTTTAAAAATATTCCATGGGCTTCTGGGTTTATTGATGATTTTAGTAAATGGTTGATGTAAAGCAAAATTTTATTCCTTTTAAGTTGTTATTTTAAAATCTCCTCATTTTGCACTGTTCACTAGAAGACGCTAGACCAGTCAGGTAAATTTTAAAATTTTGTGTGTATGTGCATGTGCCTCTTGCTTTTAAAATCTCAGCCAGACATGGTGGTACATTCTTGTAATCCTGGGAGCCTGAGGCTGGAGGACTGCAAGTTTGAAGGAAGCCTGGGCAATTTGGGGAGACTGTGTCTTGGAGGGAATTGCTGGAGATGTAGCTTAGTTCAGAAGCCCTAGGGCTGATCACCAGTAAGGGCCGGATCACTCATACAAACCATTTGTAATGGTTGTCTAGCTGAGACCTTTTCTAACTAAATTCTACAGTTTCTAGAGACACTTTGCAATGGAACTATACCTGTCCCTTACAATCACATAGCATGGAGCTGCTTTTTCTCACAGCGCTCTAGGAGGCTAAAGCAGGAATATAGTTTGAGCATAACTGAGCATTGACTTACGAAAACCTTATCTCAAAATTTCGTGTTTTAAAGGGTTGGTGTTGTAGCTCAAAGGGGAGGCCCAGGGTTTAGTACCCAGTACCCAGTACCCCAGTATATGTATGAAATAATGAAATCGTGTTGCTTTTGGTTTTTTGTATTTCAGGAAAGAATATGTATTAGAATAGGTTTCCTTTGAATTGTGCTATTTTTTAACTTCTTTCTTCCTGTGTGTTGTATCATCAGTGAGGAAAGTTCTCAGACACTAGAATACAAATGACCTCTTCTTCTTCCTCCATTTTGTCCTCGGGAATCCGCAGGAGGCTCGTGTTAACCCTTCTCCCCTGTCACTGTGTTTCTCCACCCTTCACTCCTGCTTCTCTCTTCCTGCTCTGGCTGCACTCCAGGTTAATGATTCAAAACTAGAACTTAGACCTCAGTAACACATTGTCCAGGTAAACAGCGCCTTTTGTTTCCTTTATTTTTTCCTCTCAAGTCTTTTCTTTCCCTTTTCCTTTTTCATATTTTCTTCCTATTTCACATTATCTATCACATATTTTGGCATTCATTTACCCATTGAGTTTTTCATGCGGGAGAAAAGATACGGTAGTCACATCTGTGTCCTATTTTACTTATGAGTATGCCCTCAAAGTACATACACTTTGAGTGATTATAAATGACTCAAATTGGGCCAGGGATATAGCTCAGTGGTTCCAGAGTCTGTCTTGCAAGCACAAGGGCCCAGGTTCGATCCCTGGTAACCACATAACAATACTGGGCGTGGAGACTCACACCAGCAGCAATCAGTACCACATACCACAGTGCCGGGCGTGGTGGCTCACGCCTGTCATCCCAGCACTCGGGAAGCAGAGGCAGGAGGATTGCTGTGATGTGAGTTTGAGGCTGAGCTCAGGGCCAGCCTGAATCACAAAGCAAGACCCTGTCTCAAAAAACCTTAAATAAATAAATGACTCAAATTGATCATTCTTTATGGCAGAGTAATACTCCGTTTTTTCTTTATCCAGTCCCCCATTGATAGGCATTTGGACTGTTTTCAAGATTTAGCTATCACAAACTGAGCTGCTATAAACATGGGTGTACATATATTGCTGTGGTATGATTCTTTTAATTTGTTCATGTATATACTTAACAGGGGATTAGCCAGGTCAAATGGGACCTCATGTTCTACTTTTCTAAGGAATCTCCACACTGATCTTCATACATTCCCAGCCACAGTGGAAAATGGTACCTTTCTCCCCGCAGCCCCACCAGAATTTGTTGCTGGCTGATTTTGTGATAGCAGCCATTCTTTGTGGAGTGAGATGGAATCTCCATGTTGTTTTCATTTGCATCTTTCAAATGACCAAAAATGTTGAACATTTCTTCATATTTCTTTGCTGCCTCTACTTCTTCATCTGAAAAAAAATCTGTTCATTTCAGATGGCTATTTTTGAATTGTATTTTTTTAATCTTTATTGGTACATTAAATATACACATCATGATTGCACTCCATAATGGGGATTTGTACCAGTATAAGACACAACTTAATTCTCATTTTTTCCCATAGCCCTACCCACCCTACCACCCCCCCATATACATAAAATTTGTTTCCTTTTTTGTTACAATCTCAACATTTTCCCACTTCACCCTATTTTACATTGAGCATTTTCTATTTCACAATATATAACATACAATGCTAGGACTCATTTACATCTTTATTTTCTCATACCAGAGAAAAGATGCGATATGTACCTATCTGTGCCCTATTTATTTCACTTATGAGGATATCCTCAAGGTATGTCCATTTAAGTAGAAATGATTCAAACTTATCATTTTTTAT
>PVIR01011037.1:0-48278 GCA_004026965.1 Petromus typicus | reverse complement strand
CCCCTCCCCCTGTTCTAACTGTTGCCAGGAGACACAGGGACCAAGACCACCTTCTGCTGAGAGGCTAAGAAAGAAGAGAGATGGATGGGCCGTTGGGACCATCCCGACCTGTGTTCCTGAGCTCTGCAGAACCCAGCCAGGATGCAGCAGAGGGACCCGAACCTGGCCCTCAGCCCATCACGTCAGCCACAGCTCCCTGCCAGAGTAACCTCTTCCACAAGGTAGAGATAAAAAGCTCACTGTCTCCGGCAAGGCCTTTCACACCCATGAATCATTTAACAAACACCCATGTAACCACCGGAACAGCCTGTTCTAACCCCAGTATTATTACCCTTATTAATACCCAACACACGGCGCAGAGCATCTCAGCGCATGGGGTTGTTCTAGGTCTGAGTCATCGTTTGCCATTTTATAGCTGTGTGATGTTGGACATCTCTCTTAGCCTATTTTATTTTAAAAATTTTGCCGGGTGTGGCAGTACTTGGGAGGCTGAAGTAGAAGGATTGTCACGAGTGTGAGGTCAGCCTGGAACACACAGTGAGACTGTGTCTCAAAATTCAAATTTTGTCCTGTGGTGCTGGGGATGGAAGCGGGGCTTGTACATGCTAAATACACTGTACCCACCCCCAACCCGTCACTTGGCCTCTTTAGCACCCATATACCAAGGACTGTGTCCAGGACCAGAGAGAAAACGAAGAGCCAAGAAGATTCACCCCCTTGGGAAAAGAGGACCCAGGTGACGTTGATAAAAATGTTGAAAGAACACGAAGAGAAAGGGTCCAAGATGGAAGGCAACACCATTCCGGCTTTGTCAGTTCTTCCCCTGGGCCAGGACACAGCCTCGTTGGCCTCCCACAGTTCCGTGTGGCCGGCTGTAGGTGGAGCATCTGGCACCTGCGTGTAATCTCTTTGGAGTCCTGAGTAGAATTACTTGATGTAGCAAATCAAAAACTAGGATTCCCAGTTCAATTTAGGCATTCGGATACACAGAAAGCAATCATTAGGTGATGTCCACGTGTTACCCGCCTGGCCAAGCGGCAGAGGTTGGAGCATGGCAAGCTGCTTTTAGAAACGAACAGGGCACTGTGACCCCGATGTCCGCCACAGCTGTCCCTGAGCTCCAGGCTTCCTCTGCTTTCGCCTTTACCTGCCTCAGGGGGGCGAGGGGTGTGGGTGGACAGGCACCGTGCTGCTGCGCTCTATCCCCAGCTTCAGCTCTAATTATTTAATCACATCCGAATGAATGCAGATATGACAGCAAGGACTTTATGTTACTCACTGCTATATCCTCAGCATCTGAGAAGGCCTGGTTCCTAATATGTGTTTAGGAAAACGGCCCAGGGGGTAATTTATAGCCATACATAATTAATTAAAATGAACTCAGTCTTCATTATACCTCTGAATTTTTTTGTTTTCTTGAGATGGGATCTTGCTATGAGGTTCCGGGCAGACTTGAACTCACTGTGTAGCCCAGGCTGCTCTCGAACTCCTGGCAAGGAGTGAAACTGCTTCCTGGCAGCCAGGAAGTGGAAAGAATCAGAGTGAAGAGCCAGGGGCAGTATTAGGTCCCAAAAGTCGTGACCCCATGCCTCACTCTTTCCAACTAGGTTCTATCTCCTTAATTTTTGTCACCTCCCACTGAGGCCAGCTTGCAGGATCCAACCATCTTCCGAAGGCCCACCTCTAGACACGAGACTTTGCTGGAAGATTTTGTCCCTTTCAGACAGGGTCTTGCTATCTAGTTCAGTCTGGCATTGAACTATTATGTGGCCTAGGGCGGTTTTAAACTGAGGATCGTCCTGCCTCAGCCTCCCCAGTGCTGGGAAATACCATGACATCTGGAGGGAGGGGAACCATTTTAGATCTAACCTGTAATACAGGCCCAGCACCCAAACAACAAAAAAAGAAATCTCATGTTTGGTGAAGCCTGCTCTCAGAAAACTTTTATTTATTTATTTTTCCGGGGCTGGGAACCCCAGGGCCTGCTCCTGCAGCCCCAGGCCCTTTTGATAAGCTGGCCTTCTCATCCCTCTTTTAGAGCAGCTTCGCCAAAAACTGACCAGTCTTCTGTCTGTGAAACCAGCAGGGCCATCTCTCAGCTCCCTCACCTGTGAGTAAGTCTCATCACACCTGGGCCCCAGATCTCTTTAGGTGGAGGTGGAGGCGGAATCTCACAGGGGGAAATCCCTCTTCTGGGTCGTTTATCCCAAGTCCCAACAAGTGGCAGCGGATCCCGGAAGCGTGGACCCTGCCCTCCTCTCTGGGACCCAGCCCAAAGCAGCCCAGACTCAGCCTGCAGCTGAAGAGACGCCCTGTTCCGACCTGCAGGAGCACCCTCGAGTGACAGGGCAAACCACAAGAGGTGCAAAGTGCGCCTTAAAAAAATCACCCTGGGGGCGCTGTGTCCTCTGAAGGTGGCAGCTGACCGTGGGAGGCTGACTGGGCTGGGGCACTGAGATCACCTGGAGGTGCCATGTGGGCTTCCGTGCTAGGCAGAAACTGTAGAGCTGGGGGTGCCAGGGCTGCAGGAGGTGAGGGCCCGAGGAAAGCCGGGCCCAGCCTCCTTTCAAGCCTCGCCTGGATCCTAGCCGGGACACCCGTGAATACGTGTGTGGAGTGGGTAGGGACAGGGGGCCCACACGCTGGCGGAGCAAGAAACATCTCGCTTGGAATCACGAAGGTGTCAAGGCCTGGAAGACCGGGCCCCCAGAGTGGTCTGCGCAAAGAACCCGGCGGTGGAGGGAGGAGCCAGCAAGGCCTCTGTGGGCGGAGCCGAGAGCGGGCCGGGGGTTCGCGGTGGAGGCGGGGCCGAGCTCCTTGAGTGGCAAGGGCGGAGGGTCCGCGCCGGGAATGCCGCGCCGCGGGGACTGGGGCGGGGCTTCGGCAGCCCCGCCCCCACGCAGGTAGCCAATGGGCGCGGCGGCGCGGGGTGACGGAGGGAGCCGGAGTGCGAGTGCCGCGGCGGCGGCGGACGGCCCAGCCACAGTGCGAGGGGCTGCGGGGTGCGCGGGGGTCGAGCCAGAGCCAGGGGCCCGGGGTCGGGGAGGCGGCGCGCCCAGGATCGCCAGGGGAGTGCGGCGGCCGGGCGGCGGCGCGATGCCGCTCGCCCAGCTCAAGGAGCCCTGGCCGCTCATGGAGCTGGTGCCGCTGGACCCAGAGGTGAGTGAGCGGGCGGGGGACGGGCGCCGGCGGCCAGCGAGCCCGGATCCGCACAGGGGCGGGGCGGCCCGCGGCGTCGCTGCAGTCCGGCGGGCGTCCGCGAGGGCGCGAGTGCCGTGCGATCTCTTGCCCGCTGTCCGGCTCCACCCCCCTGCGCTCGGAGTATCTGGAGGAGACAGTTCCTCCAAGCCTTGAGTACCTCCCGCCTCAGCCAGGAGGGGAATCCAGGGGGCGCGGAGGACTGGTCCACTTCATCCCACACCGCCAGGACTCGACCTGGCATCTCTGGGGAATTGTCGGGTTCTCTCTATTAGTGCAAACAGGCGGACAGGACAGGTTTGATCAGATGACACGATCCTGCGGGAGACGAGGGTAGTGGGACCCTCCGCTCCTCCCAGTGTCCCCTTCCAAGAGTTTCCCTTCTTGCTTCTCAGCTGCTGGTTCTAGCTTGGTTGCCCCTCTGGACCCTTGGCAGTTGTGGAGTGTGAGATGACACCACACCGCTGGGGCTAGAACTCCTGGTTCCCTGGGCCTTGAGGCTGGAGCCTGAGGACACCTGGTGTCTGCTGTCCCAGGCTGTGAAGAGAAGGGAAAGCCCTCAGATCGTGGAAGACTATTCCTGGAGGAGCCCTGTCCTGAGCCCTATCCTTTAAGAAGGGCTGGGCCTTGGGGAGTGTGGTCTGTGCCAGCTGGTCTCCCTCAGAGGCAGCTCCTGCTCTGCTTTGAGGGCTCTGTGGTTCCTGTGCCCTGGGAACCCACGTCAAGGTTAAGCTCTGACCCAGCAAGGTAAAAACTTTCCCTGGACCTCATTCGGGGAGGGAAGGAGGTGATACCTTCCCCTCAGGGTAGCTGTTAGTGTCCATCGTCCGGGTGGGGACCTCAGCTGACCCAGGAGTCAAGGTGATTTTTCTCGTGGTGCCTGCCTTCATCCCAACACCTAGAGAGGCCATTGTGAGTTCTGCCTCCGGGGACTGCAGATGACAGTGTGAAGACCCCAGGTCCCCAGCACCCGGAGTGTGCTGCCCCTTTAAAGGGAGGTCTATGGAGGGTGGGCGCGGCTGGATTAGGTAACCAACCTGAAGGCGCAATTTGGAGTAAATTGCTCTGGGATCCCTGCCAGAAGGGTTTTTACGGGCCTGGCACAGCCGCTCAGAGGTGCTCCCGCTGACTCACCCTTGCAGGTGAGGAACAGGGCCCTCTGCAGCCCCTGTTACCCCTTCCTCAACTAGGACGAGGGTGCCAAGGCCTGGGGCTCCTCAGAACCAGATTCCTTTGCCCAGGCATGCCCCTGTGACCTGGGTCTCCCAGAGACTATAGAGCTGGGGTGGCTCCTTGGACCAGGAGGTTTTCTGGCTATCATACTGGGGAGGGTAGACACCTAGGAGCTCATCTTTGTGCTGGGGACCACTTCCTCCTTTCCTTTGGGCAATTTTAGGGTGTGTGTTTGTTTGTTTGTTTGTTTTGACAGGGTCTTACTGTGTAGTCCAGGCTGGCCTTGAATTCACTATGTAGTGCAAGATACTCTCAAACCTTCAAGAGATCTCCTGCCTCTGTCCCCTAAGTGCTGAGATGACAGGCATGCAGCACTATGCCTGGCACCCTCTGGGAAATTCTGAGAAAAATTTCCTCAGGGGTGATGTTTAAACTAGGAACTCATGTCAACTTTGAGGACGGCCACACCTGAATTCTGTGAGAGGAACGGACTGGTGAATTTCCCTAGGGAGAGAGGCCAGGCCATGATTTCAGTGTGACTCTGCCAGCCTTCAGCTTGTCCAGGCCTCTGTTTCACCAGTGGTGAGAGGTGGGTTCTAGCCCTGCTCCCTGGGCCTGAGAGGCTGCAGAGCGCTAGGTAATTCTGCCTGTTCCCCTCCCCCTTCCTGGAGGGGCCAGGAGACTAGATGGTATTGTTTGGGTAAGAGAAGCCAAGGGACAGCCAGGGTGCAGATTGGTCCCTTCTCACTGGAGAACAGGGCTTTGCTGTTCTTAGTCCAGATGATATGTAAGTGATACAGCAGCCTGACCTGCAGGTACAGGCACCGCCGTCCCCGGCAGCTCCTGGCCAGGGAGGAGCCAGGTGAGGCCGGCCGGCGCGTTTGGCAGAGGCCTGCGGTCTGGGTTTCCTTGCCCTCTGTGATGCTACCAAACATGGACTGCTGGGAGGCAGGGTCTGGCCCACGGTGCAGCCTAGGTGGAGTAAATCACTGGCAGTGTGGGTGAGGCTTCTGCCTGCGCCTTCCCTATCCCTGAGGAAAGCTGTGGCCTTGTCCGTAGGCCCAGTCCTGCCACATATAGGTCTCTACTGTCTGCCGCCCACCCTGTTTCACTTATGTCACTGTCATTCTCATAGAAACCTCTTAAATAGAGGTCATTACTCTCATTTCAGATGGGCCAGCTGAACCTCAGCCTGGCATGTAAGTTAATGTCAGAGCCAGGATTGGAACCCAGAGTTCTTGTTGTGTCCAAGTGGGGAAGCGCCAGCGAGGGGGAACGTGGGTTCAAAACAGCTCAGGTGGCAGGTACTCCAAGAGCAGCTCCGGATGTTGGCAGACGCCTCATCCCACAGGGCCCTTGTCCAGCCTTCCCTGAGTGCTAGTAGTTCCCTGGCACCTGTCCCCAGCCTCCAGCCGTGCACAGGGCTGCCAGTGTTGGACTCAGAACTCAGCTCCCAGGGCCGCTTCCTGCCTGCGGGGCCCATGCTGTCTCTTCTCCATCTGCTGCCCAGCTTCTCCTGACGCCACTCTTGATCCCTGTTCCAAGACAGAGCTGCTTGGACAGGAAGAAGACTGCCTGTTGGAGCCCATCTCTGACCTCTGGGAGGGACTGGTGGTCCGGGGTCCTGGACAGCTGTCCTCACAAGTGTGGGTATCCATCTGAGAGACTAAAAGACCTTTCCTACACTGGCCCACTCTCTCACTTTTTTTTTTGGTTTGTTTTTAGACAGGTTCTTACTACATAGTCCAGGCTGGCCTTAAACTTGCTGTGTAACCCAGGCTAGTCTTAAACTCAGGAACTTCCCACCATGGGTAAGATCATGGTGTGTACCACCACGCCAGCTCCTGCATCCAGCTTCTTATACAAGGTCCTTCTTTGTTTAGTATTCCGCAAGGCCACTATCTTTGTCTCCATTTTTTATTCATTCATTCATTCATTCATTCAACACTTATATGACGAGTACTACTTCTGACAACAAAGCACAGGTTCCAACAAGACAGACCTGCCTTCATGGTACAGAGGAGGAAACTGAGGCCCCGGAGGGTGATGTGACCGACCAGGGTCAGAGTGAGTGGCTTGGGTCTTCATGGCCACACAGCTGTGTTCTGACCATCCCATGTGAGCACTGGGCCAGAGAGGCAGGTGACCCCTGGCTTCCCAGAGTTCAGGCTCTGTGGCCCTCAGTGACCCCTCAGTCCCTTCTTCAGGGCTGCCTACAACCCTCTACGTTAGAAAGCTTGCACCTCAACTCTTAGAGGTACAGACTTCAGAGTTCCTAGGATGGCTTCCCAGGCCAGAAACTCAGCCAAGCGGGGCTCGGGACCCTCTCGGTCACGTAGGCCACTGCTCAAGATGGCTTTGGGTGCCCCACTGTACCCACTCCCCTCCCTGTTGGAGATCTGGACTTGCAGCTGCATGACTCTGGCTCACGGTCCCTGCAGAACCCATGCTGGCCGGCTGAGACCTTGGGTGAGTCCACTAACAGAGGAGGACACCAAGATGAGGACGAGGATGCCAAGGCACCGGTAGTGACCATCTCAGGGTCGCATAGGTGGTAGAAGCCAGGATTTAACTCTCATTTTTTTTGTTTGTTTGTTTTCTGTTACCAGGGATTAAACCAAAGGCTTTACACTGAGCTATACCTCTAGCTTTTTAATTTTAGGGTTTGTTTTTTTTTAAATTTTGAGACAAGGTCTTGCTAAGTGGCTGACTTGCCTGTGCTGGGCTCACACTTTCAATCCTCTTACCTCAGTTTTTCTTTGTGCTGTGAATACAGGCCTCCATTACCAGTATGACTGGCTGAAATGCACTTTTCTTTTTTTTTTTTTTTTTTGCAGTACCAGGGATCAAACTCAGGACCTTATGCTTACCAGGCAGGCGCAGTGCCTGCTGAACTAAATCCCTGGCCTTGGAACCCACATTCTTTTTTTTTTTTTAAGGTATTTCGAGACAGGGTCTCATTTTGTGGTTCAGGCTGGCCCTCAGCTCAGCCTCCAACTCACATCACAGCAATCCTCCTGCCTCTGCCTCCCAAGTGCTGGGATTACAGGTGTGAGCCACCACGCCCGGCACTGTGGTATGTGGTACTGGTTGCTGCTGGGGTGAGTCTCCACACCCAGTATGGTACGTGGTTACCGGGGGATCGAACCCTGGTCCTTGCACTTGCAAGACAGGCTCCGGAACCACTGAGCTAACTCCCCGGCCCTGGAACCCACATTCTTAATCACTGTGCTGGGCAGTTGAAGGTGATGGCTCTGAATTTTATTCTGAGAGCTGGAGGTTTATTCTACAGACATGAGGCCTGTGTTCTCCACATCACAGAATGGCTTGAGAAGGTTTCCATAACTGTTGAGTGACAGAGTGAGTTGACTACCACAGTCACTTGTGATTTAGGGAAGAAGGAGGACTTGGAGTAGGGAGGGCTGGGCAGGGGCTGCCAGTACACTGTTGGCTGTTATGATCATCCCTGAGATAACACCCGTGTCAGGAGTCTAGAATGCTAGGTGAACCGGAACTCACGTCTACAGATGCATAAATAAGCACAGCCCTGCCCACTTCGGCCCTTGGGCCCTGATCAACCTGTCCTTTCTCCCCACGTGACTAAGATACTTTTTTTGGAGGGGAGGTGCTGGGGAATGAACCCAGGTCCTTGAGCGTGCTTGTGCATGGTAGGCAAGTGCTCTGCCACGGAGCCCTACCCTGGCCCTCCTAGGTTGCTGAGAGATGACAGTGTGTACGCATGTGTATGTGGAGGAGCCTCTAGCACACTTGGCCCCTGGGGAGGATTAGGGGCATTAAAGGGGCTCAGGAGACAGGACGGATGTGGATGTCCTGGGAGCGGCAGTGGGAAGCTGCTCCAGGGGCAGGGAGATTATGTAATGGGCAGAGCACAGCTGTGCCTGCTGCTGCCAAGCAAGACCAACAGCTGCCCTATGGACTTGACTCCGGGCTCCAAAGTCCTGACCTGCCTTAGGTCAGGTCTTCCTAGGCGTTGGGAACCTCTGCTGTGCCACACTCTGTGCGAGGAGGGCTGAGACAGCTTCTTCAGTCCCAAGTAGGGCAGGTTATTCACTTCGCATCAGTCGGGAAACAGGTGAGCTGGGTGTGGTGCACCTCAGGGTGTATAGTTTCCACTGAGGCTGAAATCTCTGCAGAGCGGGACTGCTCCCGGCGGGCGCCTGTGGCCTGTGTCTCCTGCAGGGGCCCCCTGGCGGGCGTGCGGTTGCTCTTCAGGACCTTGTGAGCACCTCCTGGATTGTGCATTGGATTGGAAAGCCCCTTTGGTCAGTTGTACATCACTAGCCCCACAGAGTCTCAGTCTCCTCCTCTCATTGGGGCCTGGGCCCACCTCCTGGGCTGTCACAAGGATTAAATGGTGCCACAGGTGTGAGGCACTGAGCCCAGCCTGGCATGCAGCAGGCTTGGAAGAGCAGCTGTTAGCACCCAGCCCTCTTCTCTGCCCTCCTCCTGGGACTCCCCATTTATTAGAAAGGGAGGCCCGTGTCCGCACGCGTGCTCCCTACAGTGTAACAAGTAGTGCAGAAGAAACACAAGGCCATGGTGGTGGAGCCGTCACTGCCTGGGGGGGAGCAGACGGGCCCCAGAGTAGGGCACAGCCAAGGGCAGCCACCGCCTCTCTCTGGGAGGTCAGGGCTACTACCCACGTGTAACAGTTCAGGAAACTGAGGCTTGTCTCACTTGGTTTGCACAAGGTGCACAGTCTGTCCTGGCTGAGCTGGGGACCATACATGTCCCTTCCATTTCACTGGGAGGAGGTGATAGTTGAGCTGTCTTGAAGATTAGGTGTTTGCTAGGCAGAGCACAGGAGGCAGGGGGCAGTGGCCTCTGGGAATGTTCCGTGTGGGTTGTGAGGGGCCATTGCCAGAGGGCTATGCCCTCCCCAAGAAAGCAGAGGTGGAAGGGCCAGTCCCAGGGTGTGTCTTCCTCTGCAGGGAGATTCTGACAGTGCTTCACTATCTCCTTTTTCTTTTCCAGAATGGACAAGCCTCAGGGGAAGAAGCTGGACTCCAGCCATCCAAAGTGAGTACTGGGTTGCATGCCCTGTGCTGGGTCTGTGGGGAAGGCTATAGCCTGGAGGAGAGGTTTCTGCCCTTGCCCCACTGGACCTGGGGGCGCTGGCATCTCATCCTTGTGCCCCCTCAGCCTTCTGCTCCTAGCTAATATTCCTAGTACCGCTGGACATGGAGCGCACTGCTCCCATCTCACTCCGTACATGAGGGTACAGCCTGGAAAGAGTCAGAAAAGTGAGACTCAAGCTAGAACTCTGTCCCCTGGGCCTAGGTTTATTTCCTCTTGAATTCTAGGCTGCTCTTGGGTGAGGGCCTAGAGAGAGATCATGGCCTGTGCTGATCTCCTTGGTAGGACTGCGCCTGCGGTGCTGGTGGGGACCTTGTGGCCTGTCCAGCCTACCAGGCCCACGGCCTGGCAGGGAGCTTCCTGGGGCTCCTGTCTTCCCTCAGCTCGGGCCCCTTTCTACAGCTCCTCAGACCCTATTGTTGGTTCTATGTGTTGCCAGAAGTGCCAGAGGCGAGGCGGCAGTGATGGACTGTGGGTGGGCCCCTTGTCGTCCCAGCCTCCTCATCACTGTGGTGAGAGGGAGCACTTCCTGGGAGATGCTGGCCGCGGTGGGGCTTTAGAGCTAAGCTCAGGCAGATCTGGGCTCCCCAGCCATTTTCCAGACTCTCCTTCCTTGTGAGCCTCAGTGTCCTCATCCGAAAGTTGGGGAAGGTGCCCTTTCCACAGGAGCAGTGCAGGGCACTGCCTGGCACACAGCAGCCTCGGCCTCAGCGGCACAAATGCTGCAGCACCGGCCCCACCTTCCAGGCCTGGGTCTGCTGAGCCGCACGGCTACCATAATAAGCTTGAACTTTGAGATGGAGTCAGGTTGGTCCTAATGTTTACCTTGACTCACCTTCCTCAGATAAGGTAACTGAGCTGGGTGGGGTGGAGCACGGTGAGAAAGTAGGCTCCCCTCCCTCTGCCTTTGGTTACTGTGGCAACAGAGCCACAGAGGCCAGTAAGAGTGTGGCCTGGACTCTTGTTTTATCTCAGTCCTGGCTGAGCTACTATAAAGGAGAGGCCCCTAGTTGCCTAGTAATAAAATGAAGGGATTTTAGGTCCTAGAGGGACCAGGTATTCAGATCAGGGGCTGCAGAGGAGCATGAGGCTGTGGGGCTGATGGCGAGAGGGCAGGAGCTTGCCCGGCCTGGGAACTACCATTGGCTTCCTGCCTGCCTCCTGTCCTGAGCAGAAGATCCTGGGTAGGAGGGAGACGAGGCTGGAGATGGCAGACAGTGAGAATTTGCAGTGGCACATTGAGAAGAGAGAGCTCAGCCCAGCCCAGTGCCATGGCAGCATTCCATTCAGATCTCCCTCTACCCCTGGAGGTAGATTGTTCCTAGCAAATTTGACCTGTGAGGAAATTGAGGCCTAGTGTCCCGTAGCTGGTGGGTGATAGTCAAGTCTTGTGTAGCCACCAAGCCCCCATTCCTCCAGCTAGGGAATCCAGAGTGCTCAAGAGGAGAAACACTGGGTATTGGTGTCCCCAGGCGCACAATTCCCGGGGACCTGCTCACCCATCTCTGGTTACTCCCTCCAGCCACCAGTATCCCTAGTGCCCACTTCCAGGCTCCGTACACCAGGGGGCGCTCGATCTGTGAGCTGTCAATGGGCCATTTTCTCCATCTCATGCTGTGTATCCTGTTGTGGCACCATGGATCTCAAGCCTAGGCAGCATCTCCCTGCCTTCAGGGAGCTTCCAGCCTTGGAGGGAGCTTCAAGACAGGAAGCTGTGTCGTGGGTATGAGGATACGGACACAGCCATGGGCACATAGAGCCTCTGATGTGTGCCAGGCCCTTGCTGGGCAGAAACATACCACTTTCCAGGTGCCCCCATTTCTCTTGATGGCACGATGAGAGAAACACATCCCAGCACCAGCTGGTGGTATCTGATCTTGGGCTCAGCCGTGGACGAGACAGATGGTTGCTTCTGTGTGACCGAGGAAGAGGAGTCAGGTGAACTCCAGAGCACCTGGCCACCTTTCCTGCAGAACGAGCATTTGGCTCGGCTTTCAGTGGCCACAACTGAGCAGCAGGAGAACGAGGTGGTCTTGCCATGTGGAGAAGAGGCAAGGTGGAGACTTAGGAACTAGACAGTCCAAGGTCAGAGTTCTGCTCTGTGTCTCATTTGTCTTGGAACCTGAAACAAGAAACTTGTTCTCTAAAGCAAAATAGAAGTAGGGCATGGTGCTGCATGCATATAAACCCCAGCACTGGGAGGCTGAGGCAGGAGGATTGCAAGTCCAACTGCAGCCTGGGCAAGTTAACGTCTTAGGGAGACCCTGTCTCAAAATTTAAAAAGTGTTAGGGATGTAGCTGAGTGAGAAGGCCTTGGGGTAAATCCCCAGTACCAAAAATGGAGAGAGAGGGAGGAGTGAAGGAAGAGGGAGCATGAGGGAAAAAGAGAAAGAAAAGGAAGTAAAATGAAGGAAGGAAGGAAAGGAAAGAAGAGGAGGCAGATTAGAGCCCATTCAGGGTTACGGAAGACAGAATGTGATGTGTGTAAGTTAACGTATCCAGTGAGGTTTGCGGTACCATGTTGTATGTGGTGTGTGGTGATGCTTTTTTATGTGTTCATTTCAGGCAGAAAGAGGGATCTGGGTCTCAGGATCGACAGTGAGCAGGAGGAGAGCTCCTGGGTCCACGCCGCACAGGGTGCGCCTGGTATCCTCAGGCACCCCGGGCCTCCGTGCCCGCGCTCCCTTCCGGGAGCAGACGAGGCATCCCAGGCCCCTTCCTCTGGCCATCTCCGGAGCTGGACCCCTTTGAAGCGCCTGCTGGTCTATTTTGAGAGCTGAGCATTTCCCCACTCCCCTCCTCTCTTCCTGTTTATGAAATACTGATCCCTCCTGGATTCCTCGTGCTCCCGTGGCCAGGGCTGAGGCAGGATGTGACTGGGGAGTTCAGGGGCCTCACGCAGCCCCAGGTGTTGGGAGGAATCTCGCTTGGGCTGGACAGACCACTGAATCCTCGGGGAGACCCTGTGGCAGAAAGACTGACCACACAGAAGGAAGTGCTGTTTATGTCTCTGCCTGTTTTACTTTCTAGAAACAGCGTTCTGAGCAGGGAGTGTGTAGCTTGAGCCTTAGCACCCAGCTGGTGGAAGCCAGTTCCCCGCTTCCCAGCCTACACTCACAGCCAGAAGCCCCTTGCTCATGCTGCTCTTTCTCTGTCTGGCCCTTCTTTTTTGTTTTGAGACAGGGTCTCACTTTGTAGTTCAGACTGGCCCTGGACTCACTGTGTAGCCCAGGCGAGCCTCAACGTCACAGCAGTTCTCCTGCCTCTGCCTCCCTAGTGCTGGGGTGACAGGCATGAGCCACAATACCTGGCACTGTGGAATGTGGTACTGATTGCTGGTGGGCGTGAGTTGCCACGTCCGGCATTGTTGTATGTGGTTACTGGGGATCGAACTAGGGACCTTGTGCTGGCAAGCCAGGCACTGGAACCACTAAGCTAAATCCCCAGCCCCTGCCTAGCCATCTTGAGGACCCACCCACACTGACCCCTCTCCAGAGGTCTTTATACCTCATCTGTGACTTATGGCCACCATTCCTAGCAGCCACACCACCTTGTCCGTCAGAAGGTTATTAGGTCAATCAGTCTGTCTGTCTGTGTCTCTCTTTCCTTTTTTCCATCACTGGAGATCAAACCCATGGGTATGCTACCACTCAATTACATTCTCAATTTCAAAGTGAGTTACCTAGGCTGGCATTGAACTTGTGATCCTCCTACCATAGCCTCCCGAGCAGCTGGCCAGGTCTCTGTTTTAGGTCTGCCTTAACACCTGTGCCTCCTGGAATCTGGCTCTTATCTGGACAGAGCTGGGCAGGGAGAGGCGCTGTCCATGATATCCCAAGGGGAGGCCAGTGCTAGCGTCCAATGCTGGCAGGGAGGCCTTGCAGGGAGGTGGTGTGAAATGCTTCGGAGCATAGGCTTTGGAACCAGTCAGACTTCACTTTGATCACAGCTCTCTCCCTTGCTAGCCGTGTGGCCTTGAGCAAGTCACTATCTCTCAGAGTCTGTCTCTCACCTCTGAGGTGGGATAATGGTACCTTTTTTGGCGCTGAGCATAGGCCCGGGGAATCAATATCAGCAAAGGTTGAGGGAAAGATGTGCTCAGTGCTCCCTGGGAAGAGGCTCATGTCTCTGCCTCACTGTACCATCCCCCTCAGGTACGCCAGGGATCTGCCGACCCTGCCTCCCCTGCCCAGGGGCATGCTGGGAGACACACCTGAGGGCAGCATTCAGCAGACTTGGCAGATGCTGCTAGCAGGGAAGGGTCTGTTGGTTTTCTTCAGGGCCAGGGACTGGCAGGCGGGCTGGACTACAGGTGGCAGTGGGAGGCCTAGGATGGGGGCCCCTGGGGCTAGGGGTCAGGCTGTGGGCTCTGGGCTGCTCTCCCAGCTGCTGTGTGGGAGGAAGTAAGTTAAAGAGGAAGTAACTATGCGGGGGACAGGGCAGGCACCCAGGAATGGTTGAAGGGTGTCACCCCCTTCCACCTGCCGACAAAGGCCGTCTGAGACTGTTTCCTTCCTCTGGCCCCTTCTGCTACCTGGATGGCCACAGAGGGTCTTTCCCTGCTTTGGGGGACTAGGAGGGTGAACAGGCCTGGAACTGGACCAGAGGAAGTAACAAGAGGCCTTGGTCTGAGCGAGGCAGCTTTCACAACCCTGTAGGCCGTCCGCCACTGTGCTGTCGAGGCCGTGTGAGGGCGGGGAAGGGGAAGTGAGGCCGGTGCGCGTGGGGGCGTATGTTTCTACATCAGGGCTGTCTGTGGAAAGGGTTTCCGATCACTGGCTGGGTATATCTGTCAGTTCCTGTGGTGTACTGGTGTGAGGATGGGTGAGACCACAGGAACGGGCTGGGCCTGGCCCACCCTCCCCTCCTAGGCTCCCCCCAGACCTCTGACAGGTCCTTTCTTGGGTCTTCTTCCCTCTTGTTCGTCCCAGAGCCTGGGACTGGTAGGCTTCTGCAGGACAACAGAGCAGTGGCAGGAAAAGGCATGGTGATGCCAGCTCTGCGGGCAGCCGTTCTGGGTGGCACAGTCACGGCAAGCTCACGGCGGGGGAAAGGATTATCCAGACTCTGGGCCGGGGCAGTCAGCCTGTGTGTGGCTCTACTTGTTCCTGTCCCATGTACTCCTAGGGTCCCTCGAGTGGATGTTTGTGGGACCCAATTCTGTCTCTGCCCATCGTCTTGTGCCTTCTCTCTGCTCCTGTCTCCCCTCTTAGGGTCAGAAGGAGGAGTGTGCCTTGTGACTGTCCTCGGGTCATGGGCTTGGGGTCTGCAAAGTCCCCTCCTCGACAGGGGAGCTTGACCTTGATCTGTCCCTCCTCCCTACCAAGGGGGAAGTGAGAAGGAGGGGGGCCAGGGACCCTGCCTTCTGCACCAAGAGGGCGAAAAAAAGCAGAAGTAAGGCGAGTAACAGGGCCCTCTGGCCATTGGCCTGAACCCTACCATGCAGACCCCGGCAGATTTCCCCAGGGTTGAGAGGGACTCAGTCTCCTGTCCCAGAAAGGTGAGCGGAAGGGGGGCCTGCATCCACCCGTGTCTGTCAGCAGGAGTTGGGACAGGGACTAGGGATGGGGGTGGCTCTGTCCTCTGGGGTTTCCGGGTGGCTGCCCCTGTCCCTAGGGAGTAGTCTCAGCCAGAGGCAAACAGACAAGTGAAGATGCATAGCCTGGGGTTGTGTGGGCAGGGACTGCTGTGTGACCTTGTCTGTGTCAGCCCTTCTCTGAGCCAGGCTTTCTGCCTGGCCAACCAGAAAGCTGTCAGGAGTCATCTTAGCAATTTGTGTGTGTGGGGGGGTGTTACACCCACACCCACCCGTCAGGGAGAGTCCCTTCGAGTAGGCTTGAGCCTCTGAGGGTCAAGATACGGAAGATAAGCCCCGACTGACCTGGGAGTAAGCGAGGGGTGGGCTTGGCTTGCCAGAGAGCAGCTCTCCACTGACTTACCTGCTGCTTACCCACTCTTTCCTGGTACTTGAGGCGCCTGACCCCAGCCAGGCTGGGCAGGCCCCAGAGGGACTTGGATGCAAGCTGACTCTGCCTCTGCTTTGCTTTGAGCTTGCGTGTTACTGCCCTCCAGGCCTAAGTTTTCTGTTCCTGAAAGGCTTAGTGGCTTTTGAGATATTTGGTCAGAGTCAAAGCTACCAGATTGCACTTGGGAGTTGGTCCTCTCGGCCAGTGCCTTAGTCCTGGGCCCTCAGGCCTCGGCCTGGGAAGAGCATCTTAGAAATAAGCCCGCTGCAGACCTCGGAGGCCCTTGCTGAGGGCTGGGACCTTGCAGGTTGTGTCCCTTCCTCTCTCTCCAGGTGTCTGTGTGGCTTCGCTGGCTCCGCTGTCTGTCACTGCTGCCTGCCGGTACCTGTGGCTGGGCCCTGTCTCTGTCTGCCCTCACCATTTGGGTACATGCTGCATGCTGAGCACCTGCTGGATTTTTGGCCCCTTCTCTGTGGACCTGTTGGATTTGTATCCCCAGGTCCAGGTCTGTCCACCTCTGTGTATTAGATGTGGGTCTCTTTATTTCCCTTCCGGATAAGTAGACTCTCTTCTTGAATCTGCCTTTTAGGTGTGTGTCCCCATCGTCTCTGCCCGTTGTGTACGAACCCTTATATGTGCCTGCCTGCTGGGTATATGTGGTTTCTTGCCCCTGCCTGTCTATCAGTCTCTGCCTGTTGGTGTCTGCTTCTGGATGCTGGATCTGGTTTTTTTGAGACAAGGTCGCAAGGCTGTCCTTGAACTCCCTGTGGAGCCCTCGCTGGCCTAGGTCTTGTGGTGATCCTCCTGCCTCAGCCTTCTTGGCACCGGGATTACCAGGCACGTGTCACCTGGCGGCCGGATGTCTGTCTGCCTGTGCACGTTAGGGACCTGTCTGCCTGTTGGGCACCTGTCTGCTCAGCAGCTGGGTTGATTGGGAGGTTTCATTTTACAGACCCACGAAGAGGATAGGGGGAAGCCGGAGAGCAGCCCTGAGGCACTGGGGGGGGAGCTGGGGAGGTGGAGGCCTAGAGCTGGGAAACCGCAGGCTCTGAATGATTGGCTGCCGGGGCCCAGCCCAGCCCCTGTACCGCTCTCTGCACATCCGCCTTGGGCCAGCCGTCTCTGTGGCAGCCCTGGATGCTGCCTGCCCCTGCCATGGTGCCTTGCTGCTGGGCGGATGGAGCAGGATCCCAAGCCGCCCCGTCTGCGGCTTTGGGCCCTGCTCCCCTGGCTGCCCAGGAAGCAGCGGCCCAGGATCGGCCAAGCCCCTCTGCCTGTCCCTGGCCCTGGCTCTGGCCCCCGGCAGGACTTGGTAAGTGTGGCCCGATGTCCAGTCCTGAGCTGGCTATGGACTTTGGAACAGGTGCCGGGTAGTCAGTTTGATCTGAGCTGGCTCTGAGCTCTCCTGGCCCGGGCCTGGCCCGGCTGGGTGACAAGACCCTGCCCAAACTTCCTTCCTGGGGAAGTGAGGAGGCACCTCAGGGCTTCAGGGCACTACTGGCAGGTTAAAGAGAGGGTGGATGGGTGCTCGAACAGCTAGACCTGACAAAGGTCTTCAAAGCCTCCTCTGAGGGGACAGGTGAAGCGCGGAGTTTCTGGCTTTATTTCCCGCCCACTCCAGACTGATGTTTGGTGGCTCGAGGGAGGAGGGTTCGTGATGACTTGGGGATCTGCGCATCTCTGCCCTGTCTGCACAAGCGCAGGGGTCTCCTCCTGTCTTCTTGACCAGGGACAAAGGCTCAGCCCTGCCTCCCCATTGTGAGAACAAACACTACTTCCTATTGTGGGAAAACCAAAATAGTTGAGAGTGGGGAGCCCCACAGGGCGGACCTGGGGCAGGTCCGTGGGCCTCAGCAGGGCCTGGGATGAGTCAGCCTGGCCAGCCAGGCCATCCCCGGCCATCCCTTGGGCCTGAGCAGGCCGGAGGGCAGGAGCGGCAGGAGCAGTGCCTCATCCTAGCCGACACCTTGGTGCTTTGTGGCCCTGTCCGTGTTGATGGGCCCTACCAGGGTTGTCTTCCGGGCCTAGGGCAGCCCATGGGAATGGCTCAGGTGGGGATGTGCCCCCTGCTGCCTGGGATGGAGTCCCGGTGTCCACCAGCTCTATCCCTCCATCAGGATGAGGGTGTCCTCAAGGAGATCTCCATCACACACCACGTCAAGGCCGGCTCTGAGAAGGCTGACCCATCCCATTTCGAGCTCCTCAAGGTTCTGGGCCAGGGATCGTTTGGCAAAGTAAGTCACGACGCTGTCCCGTCAGAGGCCGGGCAGGAGTTGGCTTGGGTTCCAAAGCACGGGTCATAGGCAGGGATGGCAGTGGATGGGTACCAGGGAGTGCAGAGATCCCCACAGGAGCCAGGGAGGGGAGCTGGCGGTCAGTGCGGGACCCGGAAGATGGAAGCCAGCAGCGTGGCTGCTTCCCAGCTGCTCCTCATGCCCCGCCCCCCACCCCACTCTCTCAGGTCTTCCTGGTGCGCAAAATTACCCGGCCTGACAATGGGCAACTGTATGCCATGAAAGTGCTAAAGAAGGCAACGCTGAAAGGTGAGTGGGGCCACACAGAGCCCAGGCTGGGCTGGGCTGACAGAGGCAGCTCCATTTTTCGGAGCACCTAGCTCAAGGGTGGAGAAACAGGTCTACTCTCAGCCACCCCACCCCACCCTTAGTAATTTGTCAGTGACAGCGGCTGGCAGAAGGAGATAGTGGGGTGAATGCACTCTGCTTGTGGTGAAGAACCCACAGATAACCCAGCTATTCAGGCCGGGAGTCTGTCAACACAGTTGCTTCGTGATGCTCCAAGAGTTCAAGGGAAACCTCTGGCTGCCAGCTCAGGTGAAGAGGCTGAGAAAGGTGATGGGGGGCTCAGGGCACAGCTAGGCCCGTGAGAGGGGGAGTCAAGACAGCACCGTGGAGATGACTGCAGAGGTTCAGGAGGGAAACTGAGTCCAAGTCTGGGACAGGAGACTCACAAAGAGCATGAGAATGGCTGGCAGTGGGAGCTGGTTCCGACATGGGCTGTTTGGCCTGGGAGCCAGGCTTGGTCCTGACTGGTGGAGTCTGAGCCAAGTTCTGCCTGGGGTTGGTGGGGTCAGGGGTCAACCTGGCAGACGTTACAGGTTGTGTGGCCCGTGAAAGATTTCTGTGACAGCTTTTTCCAGAGGAGCTGTGGCACAGCCTGACATGCCAGTCATCCCAAAGGAAGAAGGGTGGGAGCCGAGGGGAGGAGGAATTGGGGAGAGTTGGCCTGCACGGGGGCGCCTGGGCTGGATGGGGTACTGACCAGGCCTTAGCAGTGCAATGCAGAGGTGCTATGACCCGTTTGTGGGGTTTTCTGAGGCCAAGGAGTCTAGAGGGTTGAGCTGTGGTGCAGAGGGAGTAGGCACAGCAGCCAGGGGACACCTAAGGACTAGCTGTGTGACTGACCTGTGTCTTGTGGGATGAGTTAGGGGTTCTTCAGTCCAAGATGGCAGAGGAGGGCCAGGGATTTAGCTCACCCACCTTGTAAGCACAAGCTCCCTAGTTTGATCCTTACTAACCACAAACAACAATGCCAGGCATGGTGGCTCATGCCTGTAATTCCAGCACCTGGGAGGCAGAGGCAGGAGGATTGCTGTGAGTTTGAGGCTCTCCGGGACTACAGAGTAAGTTCAGGGTCATCCTGAACTACAAAGGGAGACCCTGTTTCAAAAAAAAAAAAGAAAGAAAAAAAAAAAGATGGCAGAAGAAGGGCACCTGGGAAGGGGTAATTATTTGCCAGAGGAGCTTTGGAGCTGTGAGGTGCATTTGAGTAACAGTAGCAGGGGGTTCATTGCAGCGTGTTCTCTGCCTCATCTCATCAGTGAATCTGCTGGGAATAAGAGCTGCCTGACAGTTTTTAATCTTAAAAAAACAATGTTGGCCAGGCATGGCAGTGTATACCTGTTATCCCAGTTCCTTGTGAGGCTTTATTTATTTATTTGTGTGGTATGGGGAATCAAATTTAGGACCTTGCACTTGCCAGGTAGTCATAGTGCCACTGAGCTAAAACCCAAGAATTATTTTTTCTTTAATTTAAAAGAAGACTTAAGGGATGCCCACCCAGACCCTTGAATCAGAATTTTAGACTATGGAGTCTGCCTCTCTAGCAACTATTCCAAAACTAGATAAAGAGAGAGCTGGTAATGTGTGTGTGTGTGTGTGTGTGTGTGTGTGTGTGTGTGTGTGTGTGCGCGCGCGCACGCGCGCGCATACACGTGCACAAGTGTAGAGACCTCAGAAAATGGGCACACAGGGACACGGTTGTTCAGTGCCCCTTGATAAGGAATGGTGGGAGAAAGACAGAGAGCCGGTAGGGCACTGCCATGAGGTTAGAGGCAGAGAGCGGGCGCAGGAGCCAGGGCCACCTGGCATGGAGGAGTGTGAGATTGACGAGGGAGCCTTGGGGGTTCAGGCCTAGAGGAACAAGCAGAAAAGCGGCACTTGGTTGGGCCTGGCAAAGTGGCCATATTCAGTGACTTCCTTTCTTCTGGCCAGTACGTGATCGTGTTCGGACCAAGATGGAGAGAGACATCCTGGCTGATGTAAACCACCCGTTTGTGGTGAAGCTGCACTATGGTGAGACCCCAGCGCCTGCCCAAGCTCCCACCCCTCCTCCTCAGCACGCATCCTCCCCTGTGGTCTGCTGCCTTCCCTGGCTTCCGTGTACCTTGTCCCGCATCCCATCTCCACGTGGCAGGCCAAGGAAGCCAGGGCTGGACAGGAGGAGGTCACAGCTGACCCCACTGCGGCCCTTCCCTTCTCTCCAGCCTTCCAGACTGAGGGCAAGCTCTATCTCATTCTGGACTTCCTGCGGGGTGGAGACCTCTTCACACGGCTCTCGAAAGAGGTGAGCTGATGTCCCTCTGCAGGAGGACCAGGGCCACGGTGGGGCCTCCACATCCCAGACCTTTGTGAGGAATGAGTCCCCTGTGACCTGGACCTGGAACCTGCTTAGTGGTCCCTGACTTGGGAACTGTCACCCACCCTGGGGCGGAGGCCGCATCTGCCAGCGCTTCTGAGAGCTTCTCTCAAGATGGCCTGGGGATGAGCAAGCCTTGGGCCTGCTGCCACTCTGCTTTGAGGGTGCGGAAGGCACCTCTCACCTATCTACCTTCATGTCCTTTCGAGCACTGCTGGCCCGGACCATGCGCAACGGGCAGAAACCCAACCCCCCAGAAAGCTACAGAGACACCCCAGCCTTCTTGTCCCGTGTGTTATCCAAAAGGATTTTGAATTGATGTAAAAGGATCTGAGCTAAAAACAAAAATGGGGCTATTTATTCAATTCAACCTTTAAAGAGAACCAAAATTTTAATTTTTAAAATGTTATTTTAATTTTGAATAGGTAACACATTTACATAACTCAAAAGAAACGTATTCACGAAGAAGCCATCTTCCAACCCCCTCCATGTCCCCCCCGTAGGTAAACATTTTCATTGGTTTCTTGTTTAACCTCCCCATGTTCCCTTTGCAAGCAAATCCAATTCATGTAGGAGATCCCTGCCCCCACTTTCCTGCTTAAAGGTACCATTCTGCATACACTGTTCTGTACCTAGCTTTTTTCAAAACAGTATCTTAGAAATCTTTCCACATGGAGAAACTCTCTGTTCTAGTTTGTAGCTGTATAACCCTCCACCAGGCAGGGGGAAGTGGTTTATTCTAGTCCTCTGTTCCTGTCCCCAGCCTTATGCTACTTCCTAACAATGCCCCAGTGAGTGACTCGTATATTAGTCATTTCATACTTCAAGCCCCACTAGAGAGAGAAAGATAAATGTTGCACTGGGGCATGTCCCCGCGTGGACCCAAAGGACCTGGAAGTCGCCAGCTGTCCAGGGCCTGGTGCCTGAGAAGGAGGAGGTCCACAGCTGAAGCCCTGCCCACCTGCTGCAGGTTATGTTCACCGAGGAGGATGTGAAGTTTTACTTGGCCGAGCTGGCTCTGGGCCTGGACCACCTGCACAACCTGGGCATCATTTACAGAGACCTCAAGCCTGAGAAGTGAGTGGAGCCCACGCCAGCCTCTCCTCCAGAAGGGGTGCAGAGCCAGCCCCGGGCCCCTTCTAGAACCCGTGCCCTGCTGATGGGTGGGGTGCTGGGGCTCTCTGGGGAACATTCGCCTTCTCGGCCTCTCTGAAGAATGGATGAGTGAAACGGGGTGGCGGCCCCAGCAGGCTCACTTCAGGGGCACCTAGTCACCATGACCAGAGGTCAGATACCATCCAGGCAGGTGTGTTGCCCTCTTTTTTTTGCTAATCTGTCATCTGAGGTGCTGCTATTACAGAATTTCCTTGATAGGACTTTCTCTAGAATTTCCCCTAATAGCTGACTATCTTCATTTTCCTTAATACCCTAATACCTGAGTTATCCCCATGATAACTTGGGAGCTAGGGATAAATAGTGGGGTGGGATGGGATGTGGATTGAGAGCTTGGCACACTGTAAGCTGGGTGTCGTGGCACATGCCCCTGGGGAGGGTAAGGGAAGAAGATCCTTTGAGACCAGGAATCTGAAGTCAGCCTGAGGAGCATAGTGAGACCCTAACTCAAAAAGAAGCAAACAAAAGACCGGTGCACCAGATACCTGTTTTCATTACTGGGAACTAGTTCTGGAACACAGAACTAGTTACTTAACTTTCCTGAGCCTTAGTTCCCTGTTAGTTAGATGAGGACATAAAGATTCTGTCTTATGCGGCTGCTGCAAAGCTTCACAAGAAAGCTAGACAGCACACCTGCCCGGCACTGCCCGACTTGGCTCCAGCATCTGTTCATCAGATCAGTCTGGGCAGGACCAGCTCCTCTGGGCAGCCCAAGACCTCCATGCAGTGGCCCCACTGGAACCCCCAGTGCCTGCTGCCACGGGGCCCTGACTTGTGCTTCTCTCTGTTCCAGCATCCTCCTGGATGAGGAAGGCCACATCAAGCTGACTGGTGAGTGGAGGACACTTGCTTCCCTCTTGGGCCCTCAGGAGAGCAGGGTGGCTCCTGATAGGCTAGGGCTCAGCCGAGGACTGGGGCCTATTTTTCCTGAGTGAGTCGGAGCCAGTACTCAGAAGGAGGACTTGGACCACCCTGGGGTGGAATCCCAGCTCTAGCTCTTGGCCTTGGGCGAGTGTCTGATTCCTCCTGAGCTGAGTGTCACAGGAGTGAAGCCCTCAGGCCCCTGGCAGGAAAATGAGTGTAAACAGTGGAGGAAGGAGGGCAGCGTTCCTGAAGACGCGTCCTTTGCTCTCCTCACTGCAGATTTCGGCCTGAGCAAGGAGGCCATTGATCATGAGAAGAAGGCCTACTCTTTCTGTGGGACAGTGGAGTACATGGCCCCGGAGGTCGTCAACCGCCAGGGTCACACCCACAGTGCAGACTGGTGGTCCTATGGGGTATTGATGGTGAGTGCCCAGGCTGGGATAAAGGATCCAGCCGCAACCTCCAGCCTCAGTTTCCCCACCTGTATATTGTGGGGGTTGGTAATTTCCAAGAGGCCCCCCCCACCATCACCTCACAGAGATTGGGAAGATCTCAGACTTGAGCCCCCCTGGAACACTGCCCCCTCATGCTTCTCCTGCTGTTTTGGGGTGGGTGAGGGTAGGGTAGACATAGCCCTTGCTCCAGGTGGACTTGGAGATCACAGGCCGGCGGGAATCCTGGGAATGGCGCAGGTGGCCTGGTCTGGTGGGAGGCGGGAAGGGATGTGGGAAATGGGCATGAAACCTGAATGGTCCCTTATCCTTGCAGTTCGAGATGCTGACAGGCTCCCTGCCCTTCCAGGGGAAGGACCGGAAGGAGACTATGACCTTGATTTTGAAGTAAGCACTAGCCCTGCTCTGCTACTGTGGATCCCCAAGCCCCACCCCAGTTCGGGGGCTAGAGTGTCATCCTGTCCCTGCCTCCGATGTTCCCCATTAATGAGACACTCCTCTGGGTTAAATATTGTGCCTTCCACAGCCCCCTCTCCACCCAGCAGGGCCTGTGGGAGGGATCCCTGCGGTCGTTGGGAGGTGAGTTAGTGGCTGGCTTGTTTGGACTGAGCTGGGGACCAGGCCTGGACAGAGCGGGAGGGAGGTGGGGTTCTAGGCCGGGGTTCAGGCCTGATGAGACCCTGGGGCCATTTCAGGGCAAAGCTAGGCATGCCCCAGTTTCTGAGCACGGAAGCCCAGAGCCTCCTGCGTGCCCTGTTCAAGCGGAATCCTGCCAACCGGCTCGGTAAGCAACCCCGGCTCGGGAGGGGACGCGGCTGTGGGGAGCGGGTACAGCTGCAGCCTAGGCCACAGGGCCACATCTGGGACTGAAAGGGGCCCTTGTCCTTTGTGTGGGCAGACAATGCCGCCGGCCACCCTGCTTTCTGGCTCCACGTTTGGTGTTGGCGGGGTGGGTGACCTGTGTATAGGGGGAAGGCAGGAACTGAGTCATCCCCATTCCCTCGGGGACAAGGACAGAGGCCCCCACACAGCTTCTCTGCCAAGGCTGCCGGCCGGCCCAAGAGAAGGCTCAGGTTCCAGCTGTGTCAGTCCCCCCTGCCTGGCCTGTGGCAGTTCCTCCGTAAATATTTGTTGCACAAATATGTGCCATCTGTGAACTGTGCCCTGGGCAGGTGACTTCCCCTCTGAGCCCAGGTTCCTCCTGTCGGCGGAGCTGACAAGCCCAAGCTTATTGGTTAAATGAGGTTCTGGGAACGTGCCTGGCATGTGCTTGGTGCTCAGTATGTGTTGGCTGCCTGGGTCCCCTGGACCATGACCAGCTTCCTAAGCTTTAGTCCAAATCCCTGGTTTGAATGAAGTGAGATCGCTGGTCTCATGGTTGAGAAGGACAAGAGGACAGAGGAGCAGAGAGGGGACCTGTCTGGGAGGTCCGAGGGTCCTCTGTGGTTCTCAGACCAAGCCCCGATTTTCTCCTGACTGTGTGGCTTAGAAGAAGCTGCTCAACCTCTCTGGGCCTCCCTTCCTTCATCAGTACATTTGAGCCTGATCATCAGATTCCCGACAGGGGAAAATACCAAGTAGATGACAGGCCTCAGGGTGGTGGCCAGGTGGATTCGGTGCAGGGTGAGCTCATTCCGTGTCCCTGTGCCGGGTGCCAGGGAACGATGCAGCCGCGTGGCGGGCTGGTGAGTTTCTGGAGCTGGACCATTCAGGGCAGACCCTCACTTGGGCTCTTTCAGGCTCTGGTCCTGATGGGGCGGAGGAGATCAAGAGGCACGTCTTCTACTCCACCATTGACTGGAACGTGAGTGTCCATCCCCATCAGGGCTCTGACCCTGTCGGCCACGGGGAGGGTGGCAGGAAGAGACTCTGGCAGGAGCGAGGATAATGTTGTGGCCTCGGACAGAAGGGTTGACTCCTGAAAGAAGGCAGTTCCATCGCTTTCTGCCCAGCAGAGCAGCTTAGGATCTTCCTGAGGCTGCTGTGGGCCATGGGGGCGGAGCGGTAACCAGAGAACCCCCACCCTGCAGAAGCTGTACCGATGTGAGATCAAGCCTCCCTTCAAGCCAGCTGTGGCTCAGCCCGATGACACCTTCTACTTTGACACTGAATTCACGTCTCGGACACCCAAAGGTACGTCCCTCGTCTGGCTTGTCTGCCTAGGGCTGGTGTGCAAGGGCGGCAGGGAGTCAGGAGCACCTTGGGACACAGGTGGTCGGGAAGTCTGCCAGGCCCGAGTGTGTGGGGAGACAGGCGCCGTCTGGCTTTGTGGGACTCTGACCTTGTCTTTGTCCCATGCCGCCTGACTCTCCCACTGTGGGCCTCTCTGTGTCTGGGTGAGGCAGTGAGGTGTGTGGGTGGTCAGGGCCACAATAGAAAAGTCAGGACCCCTGCCCCGGGCTTCTTCCAGCCCTCAGGCTGCACCCACGTCGAGGGTAAGGAATCTCACCCAACACAGCCGTCTGACAGCAGAGGTGACAGCGCCTACAGGTCAGGGGCAAGTGTGGGAATTGGCTTCGGCTGTTCGGACTTCTCCGCCTCCATGTACTGGAATATGGGCCCAGTCTGCTCGGTCCTGGGAGTTGCCACAAGCCAGTGGGGACTTCTGGGAGGCAGCCAGAGAAACCCTGACTGTTAACCAGACATCGGCAGTGGGTTGAATGTAACTGTTCATTGAGATCCCTCTAGAGGGGTCTGTTTTAGCATGATGCTTTCTCACCATCCCTTGCATACCACTGATGAAAGGTAACACTATTCATAGTATTCAGTCTCATCTTTATTCATTTGTCCAACGAAGCCCCCTGTGCATGCCATGTCTGGGAAATGAGACATACCTGGACGCTGCCCACATCTAGCTCAGGCCATCACTGGAAAAGGGACTCATAGAGGGTGAGGGACAGAGGACTGTGTTGGGTGAGGCTTCCCAGAGGAGGCATCATGTGCTCTGAGCCCAGAAGGGTTGACAAGGAGTGGATAGTCGTGCTGGAAGGAACAGTTTGTGGAACGGCTCACAAAGCCCTGTAAGCGTTGGAGGAGTCGAACATAGCTGTGCTGTGGGCTCTGGGAGAGAGGAGGCTAAGCCCAGAGCCTCAGTTCCCTGGCCAAGGAGTTGGGTTGTCTTCGAGGGCAAAGGGCAGAGGTAAGGGTGGCAGAGTGCAGGTGGAGCTGTTTCCCTGGCTTTTGTACAGCAGGTGCCCATGAAGGGACAGAGGGCAGCAGAGGACGGGGAGAGGGCATCCAAGACCCTAGGCCTGCACTTGGCGAGCGGCTGACAGGCCAGGACCCTGTGGCCCGGGCTGGCTGCCTGGACTCACGCCCTGCCCCACTCCTACAGACTCCCCAGGCGTCCCCCCCAGCGCCGGTGCCCACCAGCTCTTCCGTGGCTTCAGCTTCGTGGCCACTGGCCTGATGGAAGACGATGGCAAGCCTCGGGCCCCACAGGCCCCCCTGCACTCGGTGGTACAGGTGAGGCCTGAGGGCCCCATGCCTCGGGTGTCCCTTTCCACGTGGAAGACACAAGGCGTAGTGGCCGAAATTGGCTGTGCCGCTGGACAGGCCTGTGTTGAAGCCTGACGCCAAGGCCCTGCAAGCCCCTTGATCCACTTATCCCATTTGTAAAACAGTGGCCCTGATAATTGGATGACAACTTGGTTACCAACTTCCTGGCCCCGAGGTGGGTAAAGGCTGAGGTACCCAGCAGGTGGAGAAATGGCTGTCAAGTCCCCGACAACAGTGGGCAGCAGAGGTCTTGTGGTCCCTCATCTGTACACGACACTGCTCCATGAAAAGATGGAGAGACAGTGGCAGGGCTACAAGCTTATTCCTGGGTACACACCCTCAGGGTGCAGGGACTTGGGATGGAGCGTTTTGCTCCCTGCTGCCACCATGCCCTCATCTACAATGAGGGCATTGCTAGAACCTTCTCTGGTGACTTGTAAGGACAGGAGGCTGTCCACGGGACACAAGGCCACCTAGTGAAAGCACTTGGGTAGCGCCTGAACATGTCACATGTATATTTGCTCTTGTTAGTGTTGCCGAACCTTGAGACATACACACGATGAATCTGACAGCCCAGGAAGGGGAGACAGCTCACCCCACACTGCAGAAGGGGCCGAGCTGGGACCCAAATCTGGGCTCCTCTGTCCGTCTTGGGCCTGCCCAGGCCTCTCAGAATCACAAACCTCTTGATGGGCATATTGTGACTCTTGCCCCTCTACCCAGACTGTGCCCTAGACTGATGGGGAGCTGGCAAGTGCAGCCACCAGACAGAGCAGACAGCAAGCCCAGAACGGGCGGGTTCTTGCCCAAAGTCTCACGGCCAGCTGGCTCTTCCCCACCATGTGCAGTGAGCCAGGCCCTGGCACTGGGAGTGACCTCTGGTGCTCAAGCCCTCGGTCAGCCCGGCTCTTGTCTCCTACAGCAACTCCATGGGAAGAACCTCATTTTTAGTGATGGCTATGTGGTAAAGGAGACCATTGGCGTGGGCTCCTACTCTGTGTGCAAGCGCTGCGTCCACAAGGCCACCAACATGGAGTATGCTGTCAAGGTGAGTCTCCTGACCAGTGTTGGCCTGGGCTGTGGGCTGGGATGAGGCCCTTTGCCGGGAGGCTCAGTGCTGGTGGCTCTGTGGATAGGTGAGCGCACCCCAGACCCTGAACTGTGGGCCCGTCCCCAACGCTACCGCATGCACCTGCCTTCTCTAGGTCATCGACAAGAGCAAGAGGGACCCCTCAGAAGAGATCGAGATCCTTCTGCGGTACGGGCAGCACCCCAACATCATCACACTAAAAGATGTGAGTGGGGTCTTGAGATTGGGGCCCTGGACTCAGGATCTGTGTCTCTCTGGTTTGGCCACACCCCCAGGGCCCCCTGCTCCTCAGGGACCGGTGCCAGCACCCCCTTGTCCAGGAGGGGAAGAGCTCAGATGGGTCACTGGGTCCCAGAGCACAGCGCGTGCCGAAGGCTCATGCCATTCTGGGTCTGGGGACTGCTGACTGAGGGCTGAGCCTGGCAGTGGGACGTGGGCCTGAGGGCAAGGTCTTCGGCAGGTGTATGATGACGGCAAGCACGTGTACCTGGTGACAGAGCTCATGCGGGGCGGGGAGCTGTTGGACAAGATCCTCCGGCAGAAATTCTTCTCAGAGCGGGAGGCCAGCTTTGTCCTGCACACCATCGGCAAGACCGTGGAGTATCTGCACTCGCAAGGCGTGAGTCTGGCCGGGGGTGTGTGGGGCCCTGGATGGAGGGCCTGCCATCAGCGGAGTGCCAGGCGCGTGGGCTGGTGCAGGAGGGGCAGTCTCCGGCCACCCAGAGGAGACAGTGGGGACAGGTGGGTGGGAGGGGGACAGATGGAAGGCAGGGAGGCAGTAGGGAAAGATGGGGCTCAATCTGGAAAGAAACAAAATATTGAATACCTGCTGTGGGCCGACCTTATGCTAAGGTTTACTGCAAGGTGAGGTTTCCTTATGTCATCTCTGCTGATTTTCTCAACAGCCCCACTGTAGATGCTGTTATGGGCCCTCCACACCAGGGAACGGAACTGAGGCTCACAGGGGTGTCATTTGCCCGAGGTCACAGGCCAGGGCTAGGGCCTTATGCTGGGAGCTGCAGGGAGCAACGGATTTTGAGCTAGGAATTTGGCCTTGGGCTAGTTGCTAAAACAGAGGAAGTAGAGGCAGAGGAGGTGCTGCTAGAAACACAGCAGCAGGTCTTCAGAAGAGTTGTTGGGCCACAGGCGCAACTCAGTGTTCCTGTCCCACAGGACGGGTGAGCGCTGCAGGGCTCTGAACGAGGCGGCAGAGCAGAGATGTAGAGAAGCAGCCGTGGTGGGCAGTGTGAGCTCACCTCTCCCAGCGGCCGCAGGGTGCTACAGGAGGAAGCAGAGTACTTCCGGGGAAAGCACAGCTCGGTTCAGGATGCTGCAGGCACCAAATACGCGTCCCCAAGGGGATGGAACAGAGCCCGGGAGCTCAAGGCCGGGCTGGCAACACAGCACCCTGCCCCTGCGCCAAGAGATAATTTTGTTAAGATTTTGTTTTCTCTTTCCCTCCCTTCCTCGTTCCTTCTGTCCTTCCTCCCCCATCTTTCCTGCCTTTGCTCCATTTTCCTCTAGATGGACTTTTATATAATCTTCCACAATTACTCTCTTTCCCTCTCTCTCTCTCTCTCTCTCTCTCTCTCTCTATATATATATATATATATATATATGAATACATATATATATATACACGTGTATATATATACGAATACATATATATACACGTGTATATATATACGAATACATATATATATACACGTGTATATATATATATGAATACATATATATATGAATACATGTATTTCTAGGGTACATTTGAAAAGAACTTAGACATTTTGACACTTGACCTATAAATGCCTATAACTGAAGTTTTGTTCTGTAGTTTCTCTGGGGATCAAACCCAGGGACTTGTTCATATAAAGTTGGTGCTATACTCGGAGCTATTCCCCTTTCCTATAACTAAAGGATTTTATTTTTTCATTATTATTATTTCTCTTTTTGCAGTGCTAGGGATTAAACCCAAGGCTTTTTGCATACGAGGCAAACATTCTCTCACTGAGCCACATCCTTAGGCCATAAAGTATTTAAAACCACACCTTACATCATTTTGCTCATTTGCCTATAACTCTAAAAGCTGAACATTTTTTTCAGACAACTAAAACAATTGTTTTCCCATAAGTGCACAAATTTTCCCATTACCCTTTCAAGACTGGCTCTTCTGATTGTTTGTTGGATTAAAATCCCTGCAAATTCTATACATTTACTTCATGTAGTTGTTGTATCTAAGTCTCTTTTTTAAAACGGAAGTAAATTTTGCATACAATTAGGTTTTGATTTGTCTGTGGTACCAGATCCTTCGCACTGAGCAGCAGGCCTAGCCTTTTTCACTTTTTATTTTAAAACAGTCTCGTTGACTCTTCCAGGCTGGATTTGAACTTGAAATCCTCCTGCCTCAGCCTCCCTTAATGCTTGGATTATAGGTATATACTATACAGTAAATCTTAAGGGTACAGTTTGATGAGGTTTGTTAATTGTGTACATCAGTATCACCCTCAAGGTAAGACTTCCTATTATGCCTTTTAGTTATTAAAAAGGTCAGTTCAGTTGTTCTGCCTGCTTCCTGGTGGCATCATTTGCATGATTTCTCTAGTGTACATATTTCCTATAATAGATTTTATTTTTGGTACAAGAATCGAACACAGGACCTTGTACTTACTGGGCAGGCACAGCAACTCTGAGCTTCATCCCTAGCCATATTTCCTGTAAACAGCATGTTGCTCTGAAGTCTTAACTAGAGTCAGGTTCACATTTTTTAGGGGGTGGGAGTAAGGCTCAGAGGCCAGGTTTTGGGATCCAAGAAAATCATGTAAGTTCTTAACTATTACAGACTGTGGACTTGCAAGGAATTCCAGCTGCCTTTTTCCTGGCCAGATTACGTCTGTAAAGGACAGAGGAAGACTAGAAAAGGGACTCAGTTCTGGCATGGTGGCATGTGCCTGTAATCCCCGCACTCTAGGAGGCTGAGGCAGGAGGATCACCTGTTGGAAGTAAGCACCTTATGAAGGTGTACCTGAGAATCTTAGCAAGACCCTGGTTTAAAATAAAGAATGTTAAGAAGCTGGGCCAGGGATTTAATTCAGTGGTCCCAGCACCTACCTACCTTGCAAGTTCAAGGTCCCAAATAGGATCTGGTAACCACACACCACAATGCCGGGCGTGGTGGCTCACGCCTATAATCCCAGCACTCAGCAGGCAGAGGCAGGAGCATTGCTGTGAGTTCAAGGCTCTCTTGGGCCACATAGTGAGCTCAGGGCCAGCCTGAACTACAAAGCGAGATTTTTGTCTTGAAAAAAAAAAATGTGAAGATGCCAGAGGAGAGCTGTAGCTATGGCTCAATGTGAAGGTCCTGGGTTTGATCCTCAGTACCACATGAGCCGTGAGTCTCCACGCCCCGTATGATATGTGGATACCGAGGATCGAACCCGGGTCCTCGCACTTTTAAGACAAGCACCAGAACCACTAAGCTAAACCCCCGGCCCTACATCTACTTATTTGAGGGACTTCTTACTTCATAACCAGACCTCTGTGTGGTGACCATGTGTGTTTTTAATGGTCATGTTTGAAGTGGCTTTGGTGTCAGAAATAGCCAGTGCAGGCAGACTAATATCTATGTGTCAGATGAGAGAATAAATGTGTTTGCTTTCCCTGTTTTGTTCTCAAGTGAGCACTAGTTAGTTATCCCCAAGAGGTGGCTGAGTTGCAGAGTGCTTGTCTCACATGTGCAAGGCCCTAGGTTCCATGTCCAGTGCTGGAAAAAAAAAGCTTCAGAAAATAACGCAGAGACATTGAGTTGCCAGATGCAAATGAATTTCAAAGACAACTCTGAGTAGCAAAAGTCCATCATGAAAGAGAATGCTATTAGGGGGCCGGGGATTTAGCTCAGTGGTTCCGGCGCCTGTCTTGCAAGTACAAGGACCCGGGTTCGATCCCCCGGTAACCACATAACTATACTGGGTGTGGAGACTCACCCCAGCAGCAATCAGTACTACATACCACAGTGCCGGGCGTGGTGGCTCGCGCCTGTAATCTCAGCACTCGGGAGGCAGAGGCAGGAGGATTGCTGCGATGAGTTTGAGGCTGAGCTCAGGGCCAGCCTGAACTCCAAAGCGAGACCCTGTCTCAAAAAAACCTAAAAAAAAAAAAAAAAAGAGAATGCTATTAGGAGTTAGCTCAGAATGGTCAGCCTATGGAAGGACTTTAGGGGAAATGGAATAGTTCATTTAATTGATCTAGAAAGTATTTATTTGGGTGCAGCTCAGAGTCAGGAAGAACTTTCTCGAGTGGGAGCCACCTGCAGCGGAAATGGTTCTACCAGAGGACATGTGTGCTCCAAGTGCACGGCCACGTACAGAAAATCGTCTCTCCCAGAGCCAGGAATTTATGGTTTCCAGAGTTTCGGGCCTTTTCCAAATACCAGGGCAGCTGCTGAGGAAATGGGAAGCACTTCTTTTTGAGTGTTTGGAAGGGATTCTCTGGGTTAATTTGGCATTGAAGGTAGCTGTGGTTTATGAGCCAGGAATCCAGCAGAAATTAAGAGATGGGAAGGGGCGACTAGACAACCAGAACCGCTAGCACTCTTAGTTGTCTCTTTGTTTGTTTGTTTGTTTGGGTTTCTGAGACAGGTTCTTGCTACATGTCCCAGGCGGGCCACCAACTCACAGTGATCCTTCTGCCTCAGCCTCCCAAGTGCTGAGATTACAGGCATGGGCCACCATGTCTGGCCCTACTTGTTTTGTAATATCTTTTTTTTTTTTGAGATAGGGCCTTGTTTTGTAGTTCAAGCTGGCCCTGAGCTCACTATGTAGCCCAGGTGAGCCTTGAACTCACAGCAGTTCTCCTGCTTCTGCCTCTTGAGTACTGAGATTACAGGTGTGAGCCACCACGCCCAACACTGTGCTATGTGGTTACCCGGGTTTGAACTCAGGACCTTGCACTTGCAAGGCAGGCACCAGAACCACTGAGCTAAATTCCCAGGCTTTAATAATATCTGCTTATTGAAAGTATCCTATAAACACAGAGAAGTAACCAGGCATGATGATGCGCCCTTGGGATAGGAGGATTGCGGCTGCTTTAGTCCAGCCTGGGCCGGAAGTGAGTGCAAGGCCAACCTGTACCACACAGCAAGACCTTCTCTCAAACAAACAGATGTGCTCAGGTTGTAATGTCAGCAAGAAGTGAATGCACCCCAATAACTACTTTCTAGATCACTTAAATGAACTATTCCATTTCCCCTAAAGTCCTTCAATAGGCTGACCATTTTAAGCTGATTCCTAATTCTCTTTCATGTCGGACTTTTGCTACTCAGAGTTGTCTTTGAAATTCATTTGCATCACTATGGGGCTGGATTTGTTCATTCTCATTGTTGGGTAGAATTCTGCCCTATGAACAAAGTGTGATTTAATTGTCCGTTCTACAATTGACATTGTAAATGTTAGTAGACATTGGGTTGTCACTGGTTATTAACTGTTACAAACAGTGCTGCTCTGACCATCTAGTGCTTTTTGTTTTGTATTTTCAGACGGGGTCTCACTATGTAGCTCAGACTGGTCTTGAATTTATTATGTAACCCAGGCTGGCCTCAAATGTGCAGTGATCCTCCTGCCTCTGCCTCCCTGGTGCTGGGACTATATACCATGACACCTGGCTACCATTTTGCACTTATCATCTGGTAAACATATGTACTTTTTTTCCTGTATTGGGGATTGAACTCAGGGTCTTGTGCACACTAGGCAAGCACTGTATCACGGAGCTATATTCCCATCCTTCTGATGAACATGTGTGCCTTTTAATGTTAGTCACACACCTAGCAGTGGGGTTGCTGGGGATCGCCTATGCATTTGTTCGTCCTTAGTAGATATTGCTAGTTTCCCAAAGTAATTTGACCAGTTTGTACTCCTCTCAGAAGTAGACGAGAGTTCTGGATCTTGTGGCACCTGGTATTTTTCATCTTTTTAAAGCACGACCAGCCCAGCACTGAGAGGCTCAGGCAGGGATCCTCATCAGTGCAAGGCCGGCCTGAACCTCATAGTGAGGCTCTGACTCGCGCAAACGGCACATCAAGCATTCTGGCATATGTGGGAGGCCCTTTGCTGTGGCTTTAATTTGTACCTCCCTGATGGCTAATGAAGATGAATACCTCTTTTTCTTTTTTGCTACTGAGGATCAAACCAAGGCGTTGCATGGAGCCACAACCCCAGCCCCCAGTAGCCTGTTTTATGAAAAGCCTGTTCAAGGATTTTGTCCATTTTTAAAAATTTGTGTTGTGTACTCCTTCCGTGTTATTTCCTAGCAGTTCTTTATATGTGAAGCCTTTTCAAGTCCCCAGCCTCCTTCCCGTCTGCTGCCAGGAAGAGCCCACTTAGCAACATCCTTTGAGATGCAGACTCAGCAGAGAGCCAGCTCCTGCTCTGGCTCCTGTCTTTAACCTGATGATTCACACAGAACAGCTTCCTGCAGCTTTCCCACTGCCTGGCTGATCACCGGTGTGCGGTGCACATTCTCTGATGAAGCTGATGGTCATAAAGATGCCGTGGCTGCTGTGCAGGGCAACCCTCTCTCTCTGTGACTCTCCACAAGCTAGGCAGGGTTCAGAGCAATCTGAGTACTAACTCACTTAATTGTTCCAAAGAACCTATGAAGAAGGCATTATTGTGATCTCCCTTTTACAAGTAAGAAGCTTGACGCTCTGGGAGCATAAGTTAGTCTGCGTGGCTCTGGAGTCTACACTCTTAACATGTGCTGCTTTATTTACTTATTTGCAATCCTAGGAATCGAACTCACAACCTTGCACTTGCAAGGCAGAACAATGCCACTGAGCTAAATCCCCCGCCCCTACTGCTGCTTTAGACAGGTGCCAGGGATTGAACCCAGGGCCCTATGCTTGCTAGGCAGTGCTCTACCAATGAGCTGCATTACCAGCCCTGTGCTGTTTGTTAGTCTTAGTATCTTACCATCCAACATTACATGAACTTCAGCGCCAGGCACTTCTCAGATTACTATGATGATGGTGCCATTGCCAAGCCCTGTGCTAACTTTCTGCTCCTCCCTGGAGCCCCAGGGGTGGAGCTTGTTATCCGCCCATTTTAGAGCTGGGAAAATTGAGGGCTAGAGAGGCAAACCACGCAGCTGTGGAGGGGAGAGCCCTGGCCCTCCAGACCTCACAGTCTACTGCCAGCCATTGTCCATTGGCTCTATGGCTGCGTCTGACCCACATACATACTGTGTTTGGCACGTAAGATGTGGAGTGCTTTTTTGTTTCGGATTTGATTTGATGAGGTTTGGTAATTTGGCTGCTTTTTTAAAAAGTAGGCTCAAGTTGCTACATGATGACCGTCAGCTGGCACCAGGAAATAGTTGCCCCCTTTAGACTGGTTGGAGCCGTTTCCACCGGGCCTGGCTTTGCCCACACTTGCGCAGCCTGCCATGACTTTCTGTGTCGTGAGGAGTGAGGATATATCTCACCTCCCACCTACACACCTGAGGAGCAGGTAGCAGAATCACCTATGGGCCCCCCTCGCCCTCCATCCCTGTTCTGTTGTCGTCTGTGGTGAGACACAGCTGTGTCAGAGTTTGTCTTCTGTCTGCGTTGTGCAGGATAACATCACAAACTTCAATAGCCCTGTTTCCCGAAAGGGTCGTCCCTGCCACACTATTGGAATTATGGTCAGAGCTGGTTCGGATCTTGCTTGTGCAAGATCTTAAATGAGCAAATCTACTTGTCCCTGAAGAGCCTGATTTTCTCCTCTGTGCAGCGGAGCCAGTAATCCTTGCCTGCCCTCTTTCCAAGGTACGGGCAGCCTCTCTGGGGCCCCGACCCGGAGCACTCATACAGGAGTGTCACTTGTACAGGTGTCCTTGCTTCTCAGAAGCAGGAGATGGTTGAACATTCTGAGAGCAGAGGTCAGTCCACTCTCCTGGGCCCGCATTCGTACTTGGGGAAATCTGATTGTATCAGAAGGACCAAGCCCCGGACACCTCCTCAGCTGTCAGCCACCATTCGTGGTGTGTCACTGGAGCCTGTTGCAGTCCTTCCCTTCTCTTCTGCCACTCCTCCCTTGGTGGAGGAGGACTGTGCCAGCCCATATCTACCTCTGGTCTGCCCTCTGCACAGGCACCTGCTAGAGGGCTCCGGCCTCCACCGGAACTAGAAAATGGCTGTCTTGATAAAGTCAACCAAGCAGTGAGACCCAGCTGAGGTGACCTGCACAGTGTCCTCTTGTTTCAGAGATGTGATTTATTCATTCAGTCCACAGTGCTCACTCAGCCTTGCTCTGTGCCCAGTGCCCCTGGGGGTTATTACTGCAGGAGTCCCCCGCAGCCTGGGCCCAGGACACCCGAGAGGATGCGGTATGTGATGAGGCTGTCAGAGATGGCTGAACCTCCCAGGCCAGCCTAGGAGTTTGGGGCTGTATCTTGTAGGCACGAGGAGCCATTGAAGATTTTTGACAGTCCCTGAGGAGTTAATGGATGACCTCATGTAAGAGGCGCAGGAGGGTGAGAACTTGAGGGGTTTGTGTGGGATATGCCGAGTTTGAGTTTCACTGGTTGCCATCTTGTAATCAGCTGGATATATGAGCCTGGACTCAGAGAAGTTCTAGGCTAGAGGCCTGAGAGTTGTGAGGATGTGATAGTGTTCACTATGAGAAGAACCGTTAAAAGGAAGCAGGGAGTGGGGTGGCCCGTGCCCTTGGTTGGAGGATCCAGGGGAAAGCAGTTGGCTTATGGCGCTGGTAATGTGTTGCTCACTGACTCATTCATTCACTCACTCATTCAGCAATATTCTCTGAATACCTGCTGTGTACCAGGACTGTCCCAAGTGCTGGGTACCGCAGTGAGCGTGGCACTCACACTCCAGAGAGCAGGTTCAGAAGACAAACTAAATATTATATCCAACGGTGGTAAATCAGAAAGCCGAAGGGGACTGAGGGACTGCTTCTGGGCTAGTCCGGGGAGGCCCCACTGATAAGGTGGGATTTGAGCTGAGACCTGAAGAAAGAGAAAGAGCCAGGCCGATGTGTAAGTGAGGAACGTTTCACAAAGAGGAGACTCGAGCTGCAGAGGTCCTGAGGCAGGGCTGTGCTTGGGAGGAGCAAAAGCTGCTCTGGCTGAAGCCGGTGGAGTAAAGCACAGAGTACTGACGGGGCAGAGAGTGCGGGAGACATGGGTGAGGGGCACGGAGAGAGCAGCTGGGGCCTGGGGCCCCGTAAGACTTGTTCATCTTAATAGGGGAAGTCTTGCAGGATTCAGGCCAGCTGACTCGATCCACCTTGGGTTTAACTAGACACTGTGGTGTCTGTGTCTGAACAGAAGCAGAGACACCACTGTCCCATTGGGTTTGAAGGTCAGAGCACTGCCACGGAGGGACTGCAAAATGGTTGGGGACCAGATATATTTTAATTATAGAGGCAACTGTGCTGATGGCTTGGTTGAGGAATGTAAGGGGGAACAAGGACCCACTCAACAGGAAAGATGGCATAGTCACTAGGTGAGATTGCATTATGTAGACTTGAGGAGGGTTTGCAGTTGAACGGGCCCCCTTGGACGTTGGCACAGATCTCAGGAAGGCGGCAGCCCCCGGGAGAGGCCCCTGCAGCCCTTTCCCTCCTCCACTTCTGGTCCCCCCTTCTCTCCGAGCCTGTGTTCCTCACCCTTATCTCTGGTGGGTGCTCTGGGCTGGTGGCAGCCTCCCCGCATGTGACTGACCCCCACCCTCTGTCTTCAGGTTGTGCACAGGGACCTCAAGCCCAGCAACATCCTCTTTGTGGACGAGTCTGGGAACCCCGAGTGCCTGCGCATCTGTGACTTTGGTTTCGCCAAGCAGCTGCGGGCCGAAAATGGGCTCCTCATGACGCCCTGCTACACAGCCAACTTCGTGGCCCCCGAGGTGAGTCGTGCGGGTAAGAGCCTTGTGTCTGCACCCGGAGGCCCCACGCTGTCCTTCACTGCAGTGTCCGTAACCTTGACCTAGGTACCAAGGGAAGATCTTGCCCATAGCAGGGACCCTTGTCCTCCCCTTTTAAGGAAAATGTGGCCTTTAGACTGACCACCCTTTCACGCCTTCCTGCCAGGTGCTGAAGCGTCAAGGCTACGATGAAGGCTGTGACATCTGGAGCCTGGGCATTCTGCTGTACACCATGCTGGCTGGGTGAGTGCGCCGCCCTGGCCCTCCTCCCTACCCAGCCCTGAGTTCCTGCCTGAGAGGCAGTGGGAAGGAAGACAGAGCCTCTTGCCTCACCCTCAGCCCCAGGATGAAGGCTGGAGGCTGATCCCAGGCCGTGTGGCCGTGTGGTTCTGTCTCCAGATACACACCCTTTGCCAATGGGCCCAGTGACACGCCTGAGGAGATCCTGACCCGGATCGGCAGTGGAAAGTTTACCCTCAGTGGGGGAAATTGGAACACAGTTTCAGAGACAGCCAAGGTGAGTCCCTGAGGCCTGGGGCAAGGTGGAATTGACCCAGCGAGGGCCTGGTGGCAGATCAAGAATGGGTGTAGACGTTCCATGAATCCCTATTCCTGTAATTCTTCAAATGAGGGGTTCTTGAGCAGATCACCTGCTCTCTTTGTCTGTATAGTTGTTGAACTGGTTGTGCTCCCTGGGCAGAAGACTGCACAATCTGAGTCCTTCCCTGTTGAACGTTAGTGTGGGGGAGGCCCAGGCTGCGCACTGCGGCGTGTCCTCCGGCCGGAAGTACGGCAGTGAGGCACAGAGCCGCCGGCCGTCCCATGCCGAGGGTCTTCTCCAAGGAGCTCACGGTTAAGCTTTCAACCTTGGCAAGAGTTTCTAGTTCCTGGGAACCACCGTGCCTGACACGAGTTGAGCGCGTTAGGGACGGGACCGCCGCACCTGTCTGAAGCAGGTGTTCTCAGAGGGGAAAGAGACCAGAGTGGAAGTGATTTACTCTGAGCACTCAGGTGATGAATGAAGAGGTCAAGTTTGGCCCTGAGCCTGTGTGAGCGCAGCCTCGAACCTCTCCGTCCCTCTCCACTTGGCTTTCTACAGAAGGCAGAGCGAAGGAGGTTCCCAGAGTGCCTCGAGCAGCCAAGACCCTCGCTGTGCTGGAGGGCATGCCTTGCCCTCCAGCAAGGCATTGGCTCTGTGGAGAATGGATCACAGGGCCTGGGGCAAGGGTTCAAACAGGAGACTGCCAAGCCTCTTTGCCTTCCCGTTCCCCATCAGTGGGACAGAGCCATGTGCTACTCTGCTGCCCATCTTAACCCCTCTTTGCCCACTGTGCCCTTAGGACTTGGTATCCAAGATGCTGCATGTAGACCCCCACCAGCGTCTCACAGCCAAGCAGGTCCTCCAGCATCCGTGGATCACCCAGAAAGACAAGCTTCCCCAGAGCCAGCTGTCCCACCAGGACCTGCAGCTGGTGAAGGTATGGCCACTGAGCTGCTAAGCATCAGGGCTAGGGCAGGCTCAGGCTCAAGTGGCAGGGTTGGGGTCTTGAGGTGGCAGACAAGAGACTTCCTGTCTGCTAGAGACCTGGAGGTAGGATAGGACAGAATATACAACTGAGTCTTGGGGGGACCCCACACTAGCAGTGTCAGTGCTATCACTGGCTCCTCTTCTTGGGCAACATAGCTTCTGACCTCTGAAACCTCCAGACGTCCAGTCTGATGGAAGAGGCAAGGCCAGTGGCCATGAAGGACCACCAGGGCTGGAGTAGGTGGACTGTGTGGACTGCAGGACGCTGGGGGGCTGGGCTGGGCCTCGGCCCATACGTCCTGCCCACTGGCTTCCTGTCCTTGAGATCTGAGCCCCCACCTTCTCTCCAGGGAGCCATGGCAGCCACGTACTCCGCACTCAACAGCTCCAAGCCCACTCCCCAGCTGAAGCCCATCGAGACCTCCATCCTGGCCCAGCGGCGGGTGAGGAAGCTGCCGTCCACCACCCTGTGAGGAGCTGGAGTGTCTAGGCCGCAGGGCGGTGCTTGATGGAGCAGCATCCATTCCCAAGGGAGCAGGCCTGAGTCATGGGCCAGAGTGGACTGGAGCCCCCGGGGCCCGGGAAGCAGCCAGCCCAGATTACCCCTCGCGGGTGTGAGAAGTGCCTTCTCCTTCCCAGGATGGACTCTTCTTGGCTCAGGCTCTGCCAGTTGAAATCAATTCAACATATGAACTTTTATCTTTTTTAAGGGAAAAAAAAATGACATCAGCCATTATGGATTTTTACAAGATCCATTTGCCTTTCTGGGAGTAGAAATAGCCAATGCAGCCCTGTGGAGGGGGCACTGAGTCACTGCAGCTCTCTGCGGCAGAGATTCCTTGGAACAGCTTTGGGGTCCTCCCCAGGGGCCCCCACAATTGGCCATCTGGAGCCATCTGCACATACCTGCGAGACAGCACAGCATCGCCTCTCAGAGCCACTGGCTGTTTACAGCGCTCACTGTGTCCCAGCCAGCGACTCCTCCGTCGCTCTGCTGGGGGTACTAGAACCACTTCTGCTAGAGGAGAAGAGCCCACCGCTGGCTCCTAGGTCCTGGCTTCAGCCACCAGCATCCACGTGGCCCACCTGGGGCCCTGCAGTCAGGTTGGCAGCCCCAGGAGAAGAGATGGAGAGCACTTTCCGGCAGGCTTCTGTTGGGTCTGCCACGGGACAGAATCACTGGAGACCAGGGGCCGCCTCGAGGTCAGGGGATGTGTCCACTTCCTCCTCAGCTGGTAACTCAGGGTTCATCTGACCATGGCCTTTCTAATAAACTTACAATTGAGTTGAAGCACACACTTCCCCCTTTCATCCTTGAATTTGCCCTCTGTCTAGTGGGTATCAAGGCCTTTAGCAGCAACAAGAAATGGGCCGAGGCCAGTTAAACCCACCATCTTGGCATTCAGTTCATTGGAGGAATGTGTGGGAATCCCTTGGGCCTTGCCAGACGCCGTCCTGCCAGGGGTTCCCACATGGTGTTGATAACAGGAACACTGACTCCTGGTGATAAAGTGCCGGGCACAATGGCTGAACATTACATGGACGTAACATTTGATTGTTTTTTAGAGAGGCTGGGGATCAAACCTAGGACCCTGCACGTGGTAGGGAGGCACCATGCCTCTGAGCTGTACTCCCAGTCCCTATCTCATTTAATCTTAACCTGTGAGGTAGATGCTATTATGTAATTATCTCCATTTTATACATGGAGAAAACAGGCTCGGAGAAGGGAATGACATTTTCTCACGCAATAAAGATTTTCTGAGCACTTGTTCTGGCTCCGCCCCACGCAGAGAACAAGCTAGAGAGGGGAGCCAGGGAGAGGGCAGGGTCGGGATCTTGCTGCCCCGCAGGGAAGCGGGACAGTTAGCAAACAGGCTTGCTACCGATAAGGCGCGTGGAGAGTTAAACGGGGGTCAGAGACTGGGTCGGGGAAGGCCATATGGGAGGTGACCAGACGCTGAAATCTGAATAGCGAGGAGGGGTCAACTGAGGGGGCAGAGGACAGAGTTCGGGAAAGCCAGGTGGGCACGCACGGGGAAGGAAGCTGATGCAGCTGTGCGCTCGGAGCCAGGTTTGTACAAATGAAGTTGGAGGCCGGGAGTGATGGCGGATGCCTGTAAATCCCAGCACTCTGCCTGGCCCAGACAGGAGATTTACAGGTGTGAGCCCAGCCTGGGCAACTTAGCCACTTAGTGAGGCCCTATCTCAAAACTAAAACAAAACCATTGCGCATATAGCTCAGTGTGAAGCCTCTGCGTTTCACTGCCAGTACCCCCCCCAAAAGAAAATGGAATTCTTTTTTTTTTTTAGGTTTTTTGAGACACAGTCTCACTTTGTAGTTCAGGCTGGCCCTGAGCTCAGCCTCCAACTCACATCACAGCAATCCTCCTGCCTCTGCCTCATGAATGTTGGGATTATAGGCGTGAGCCACCACGCCCAGCACTGTGTGGTATGTGGTACTGGTTGCTGGGCGAGTCTCCATGCTTAGTATTGTATGTGGTTTCTGAGGATCGAACCCAGGCCCTATCGCTTGCAAGACAGGCACCGGAACCACTGAGCTAAATCCTCGGCCCAGAAAATGGAATTGTTAAGAGGGCTGAACTGGAAATAAAACAGAGTCGTTAGTTTAGAGAAAGCCAGCGATGCCAGAACACTGGAGCACTCACAGCATCATCCGGGGACTCAGCAGAACTACAGAATCTTGGGCATCATCCGGCCTGATCAGTGAGAACCTACATTTTACTAGGAGCTGCGTGTGAAGTGTGAGAAGCGCTGGTTCAGGGGCGAAGGTGAGAAGTAGGGCGTCATTAGGGCAGCAGGAGCACTTGCAAGGGCACAGGGCAGCCAGCCTGCAGAGATGGAAGCCTCCCAAGCCAGGGCCTTTTTTCTTTTACTTCTTAGCCTCGTTGCTCTACAGGTGCAAAACCCAGGCCCTTGGGGTGACTACACTCGGCTACCATGGAGAGAGTGTGACAGCAGCTCAGCTTCGGAGCTGGCCTAGAAATGCAGCTGGGAAGCCCAGCGGCCTCCCATAAGGAGCAGAGAGGGTATGTTGGGACACCAAAGACTAAGGATCCCCCCAAGTACCCAGTGACGTGGCATTGAGCCCTGGAACGCCACTTCTCTGAGATTCAGTTTCCCTTTTATACAGGAAAAGCAGCATTTCCTGTCTTCCCACCCCTAAGCGTGTCCACCCTGAACCGCTCACCCCTGCTGGGGTCCTGACTGTTGTCCCGATTCCCCCCCCTCCTACCCCCACCAGCTCTTTTATGTGTGTCCGGGGCTCCATCTCCCTCCAGCCGCCCCTCCATCTTGTTTTTGTTCTTTCCTACCATCTCTGGATTCTCTCATCTTTTGTGTCCCCCTCGTTCTCCATTTAGGATCACAAATCTGACCCAGAGTCTGCCCTGACGAGACCTCACGCTGTCCATGACACACACCTGAGGTATCCCAGCCTGACCTCAGTGTCCTGAGGGACCTGGCTCCCGCTGAGCCCCCAGCATGCACCTGGAACCTGCCCCTGAACCACTCACCACCCGCTTCACCATGCTCCTGCCTCTGTTGGCTTTCTCTGCCCACACACCTGGCTAACTTCCACTGACCCTGAGCAAAATTCAGGACAACTCCAAAAAGCCCGCCGACACCCCCAGCCGTGCTTGGTGACACGCTCCGTCTCTGTTCTCCACCCTGCTTTGGAAACAGATGAGGGGCGTGAGGTGTGAGCTGGGGACTGAACTTCGGCCTTTGTGCTTGCAAGGTAGGCACATGCCACTTGGGTAGATCCTCAGCCCTCCCTGGTTTGTCTCTTGAGCAGCTGCTCCCTATGTGAAGTGCCCGGCACCAAGTGCTGTCGATGGTTAATTTCATTGAATCTTCATGTGTGCAAGATACGATCAATCAGTCAATCTAATTTCACCCACAAGAAAGCTGATTTGTCCAAGGACACAGCTAAGATCTGTGTGATTCTGAAAGTCACTTTGCGAGGCATTCGGCCCCACGTCTGCTGCTGGGGATGCCCAAGACCTACTCCCACATTCCTCAGGTCACAGAGTGCCCATCCTGTTGGGGTCTGTTCTCAGCTGAAGGACAACTTTGTGAAAACAGTAGAAAACAATCTGGGAAACGGGGGAAGTTTCCTACAGCCTCGGCAAGCAGTGAGTTTCCCATCACCTGGCTGCACGCAGGGAGCTAATGAAACCTGTCAATGTTTTCAGCTGATTTCTGGTCCCACCGGGCAGTGGTTATCTGTGCTGACATGTTCCCTTGGGTCAGAGACTCAAATTTTCATTCTTGGCAAAGGTGTCATGATCTTTGAACATTTCTTGCATTTTACTCACTTAGATTTCATGTTTTTCATGATTATGTCAGAGATAGACACTGAGAAAAAGTTGTTTCCTACTCATGCTAAGTATCCAAAAACTTAGTACCTTGATTAGCACATGTATTGAATTCTTTCAACTCTTTCATCAAAGGTCACCAAAAACCTACTGACCCCCGATTTGGCCATTTGGTTAATGCCAAGGAGTAGCATGATTTGTTAAGTTCTTATTATACGAAATAGAACACAGGCATCACCCTAGTGCTCAAAGTATAATAATTTCCATTTTACAATAAGGAAACTGAGGCTATGCCCAGTGTCCACAAACAAGGAGGTGGCTTCACCCTTTTCTGGTTTTATGAGATGGGGGTCTTGCTCTGTTGCGAGGGCTGGTCTCTAGTTTAGGGGCTCAAGGACCTTTCTGCCTCAATCTCCTAAATAGCTGAGACTACGGGTTTGAATCCTGGTAAATCTGACACAGCTGCTCATATATTGCTACCATTTGACCCTCATGGATGGGTAAAATTTCATCTCACCGTGACTCATAAAATCTCACAGTCAGAAGGGCCCTAACAGCCTAGACTCAGCCTCTGCCCAGAGAAACCCCCCTTCGGCGGCTCTCCAGTTTCTACTTGAATATGGCCAGCGCTGGAAAATCCACCACATCACTAGGCAGTCCCCACGCTGCTAGGAAGTTCCTCCACTTTGAACTGAGGTCTTCTGAGTAGCTTCCGCTTCAGGGGGGGTGGGTTCCCACGAACTCTGGGGGACTCAACAGAGAAATGACTCGACAACAGCAGAAGGAAATCTCCATGACCCACATTCAGAGGAGGCTACAAATGTCAGGCAGGGCTGGGCTGAGGAAAAAGACTGCAGTGGGCAGAAGGGCCAGGTGGTCCTCCTCCCGGGCCTCTGCAGCAGCCTGGCACGCCCTCCTGCCTCCCTTCCTGCCCAGCTCCTCTGGGAAGGCAGCAGCAGGTGGACCTGGCGCTGGACATGTTGTCAGTCAGACCGGTGACGCTTGACCCCTCCGACATTTCCTCATGTCAGACAGGCATCGTGAGCATTCATTACTCAGAGTGTGGGTGGTGTGTGCACAGTTATAAGCAAACAGCCAGGACAAAGGAAGTAGGACAGAGTAGTGGTTAAATGTGGACTTGGGGTGAGGCCATCCCAGTTTTATTGTTTAATTTTTTCTTGAAGTATAAGCAGTCTTCTTTTGATCACTCAGCTCTACCGTCTCTCTTTGGTCACTTACTTGTGAGCAATGGACATGCCATTTAACCTCTCTACCTCAATTTTCCACTCTTTAAACCAGGATTTAGGCGGGCCTGGTGGCACACCCCTATCATCCTAGCATCTAGGGCAGGAGGCAAGAGGATCACAAATTTGAGTTCCACCTTGGCAACTAAGCGAGACACAATCTCAAAATAAAAACGGTCTGAGGATGTAGCTCAGAGGTAAGGGAGTTATAACCTCTAGTATATCACACACACACACACAAGGGAGTTCTAGCAGTGCATGTTTGCTGGTGCAGGTGAGATACAGAGATGCAATAGCTGAGGCCTCCAGTTGGCTAGCTCCGGTGTCCTCTGTCTCCTCCCCTGTTCTGAGGACTGGGAGCCACATCCAGAAGCTGGAGAGAAGCAGTTTCACCTGGGGATCCTCAGCCCACAGAGAAGGAAGAACTCTTCACAAGGGCCTTTCCTTTTCCCTCCTGCCCTAGATTGTCTCTCTGAGTTATAACTCACATATGTGACTCAATCTGACACTTTTTCTAATAAGTAATTTCCTGTTTCTCCTCCTTCCTTCGGCTCCACACCCACCCCCCAGGCTGTGGGTTGAATTGAGAAATCAAGGGGAAGATGACACATGTCTGACTTGGGCCTGAGGCCTGCACCTGGGACGGGCCTGGGGTCACTCACCCATTACAGACTCTTCTGAGCAGAGCCAGGTTTACACCAAGCCAGCCGTGCACTGGTACCGAGCCTTACGGTTAGTTACTGGACTTTTGCATGGGCTTCAGGGAGCAGGTGAAGGGAGGAGTCTCACCTTGAGAAATGAGTACGGATCGGATCGGAGGAGAAGGTCCCAGTGCAGCCACAAGGGGAGGTCGGCCATCCCCAGCAGCACGTTCCTCTTTAAGGAGGAATGCATCCACCTCAGAGGGCGGTCGAGGGACTGAAAAGGGATTAAATGAGAATAAAATTTCTGGCAAAGATCGGGTGCAGAGCACATGGTAGTCAAATTTCCAGAATGACTGATAGGACCGGGCTTGGTAGTGCACGTCTGCCATCCAGTTACTTAAGAGCCTGAGGCAGAAGGATCTCAAGTTCAAAACCAGCTCGGGTAACTTGGCAACATTCTGTCTCAAAATAAAAGAAAAAGGATAGGGATGCAGCTTAGTGACGGAGCTCTGGTCTATCGGTTTTAAAAAAGAACGCAATACGAAAAAGAATGCTGGTGGAGCCTTCAGAGCTACATGAAAACCCTCCAGACCCCAGCGATCTTAACTTGAGGCTTACAGGCTTTTCAGGGTGTGGAAAATGGCCTGTAGGGCCGTCTTTTTCTGGGGGGAGTGGGTATAGGATTTGCACCAATCCCTGGAAGAGTTCAGTATCTCCTAACAGGAGAAACACGGCCTCCAGGGAGCAGATAACTAACATGTTCACTTCAAGAGTACACAGAACAGCCATGTGGTCCTGGAGCTGTGTGACAGCTCATTTAGTAGACATAGGTTCTAGACACTGCATAAAAAGATGAAAACAAGTGCTCCCTGCCTTCCGGACTGACCTTCAGAGAGGTTAATGATCGAGCCAAGGTCATACGGTCTGGAGGAAGTCTGCTGCTGGGCCTGCAGTCTCCAGTGTTGGTCACCAAAGCATCCCACTTTGGGTCTCAACAGGGAGCCTTCTCGGGATGCCACTTACCCACTTCCAGGATCAGGTTCCAAGACATCCTCACCGGTGGGTCTTAGTGATGGAGAGAGGGGTCCTCCTGGGCGAGCCGGTCCGCTGCCTGCAAGGTAGCTGTGAGCCTCGGAGCGGAGTGAATCCTCTTCCTCGACTCTGACCTCAGTTCTCAGCCTGTGAGGGAATCCACATGGGTTTGAGCAATTATTTGAAAAACTTGCACCCTTGTGAAACCCAAACAACTCTCAAGATAGGGAACACTGTCCTCCCCAGCGAATTCCTCTGTCTCTTCTCAGTCTCTTCCAGTGGGAGAGGCAGCCACTACTCTGATTTTCTCATTGTAAACTGATTCCGCCTCTTAGAATAGAATTCTACAGTAGGGACCCGTGAGCCCTTGACTTCTTCTGGGCAGATTCACCCACCTTGATGTAAGTATCTGTAGTTAATTTCCTTTGTTGCTGAGTAGTATCCCACCTGACCTATTTATCTATCACCATTGCTATTCATTTTTGTCCTCTGGTTTTGGCTAATATTAATTTACTTCAGTCCTTGTGTAGATATATTTTTCTCTTGGGTAAATATTTCTAAATGGCATTATGGTCCCACAGGATAAGTTTACGTTCCGTATGTAAAAAAATCACCAAACTATTTCCCAAAATGACCGTACCATTTTACACTCCCCAGGAATGTGTGAACTTAGTTGCTTCAGTCTCTGACCCCGTAATGATATTATCAGTCTCTTTAATTTAATCATTCTAGTGCATGTGAAGATGCTTCTCTTTGTGGGTTTAATTTTAATTTTTTTATCGAGTAAGGACATTGAGCATCTTTCCATGTGCTTACTACTATTCCTATATACCTTGTCCACACCTTTTGCCAAAGTCTTTAAATTGTGCCATTTATCCCATAGGTAGTAAAGAAATCTGTGTATATTCTGGATACAAGACTTTTGCCAGTTATATCTCTAGTGACTATTTCCCCCAATTTGTGCCTTGCTATTTCATGTGAAGTAGAGAAATTTTTAACTTTATCAGGTACGATTTACCGGTGTTTAATTTTTCGTCTCAAAAAACTTCATGTCCTAAAGGTCTTCTTCTAAGAAAATCTATAGTAAAAATCATTAGTGCTATCACCGAGTTCTTAGTACCAAAGCACATTCTAACTCAGCCATGAGTGAGCTGAGAAGCAGATTATCATGTTTTCCTCCTGAAAGGTGAGAAATGGAACAGGGATCTGTTAATAACTTACTCGAGGGCACACAGCGAGTCAGGGGTAGAGCTGGGCTTCAGCCCAGTGTGTCTCCCTGAACGTTCTCCTGCTAGCATTGCTGCTTCTGCCTCCTGTATTTTATATTTTTTTAGTAGTGCAAACATATATTGTATCAATAAAAATCTGAAACACACACACACACACACACACACACACATACACACACACAGGATTGGGAGGGTGAGCCTTACATTCTGGTGGGAGAGTCATGTGTTGCTGGATAGTTTTTGGGTTTTTTTTTAATTTTTAACCATTATTGGTACATTAAATATACATATCATGATTATAGTCCATAAGGGGGATTTGTACCAGCATAAGACACAACTTAATTCTCATTTTTTCCCATAGCCCTACCTACCCTACCACCCCCCCATATACATAAAATTTGTTTCCTTACTTTTTTGTTACAATCTCAACATTTTCCCCCTTCTTCCTATTTTACATTGAGCATTTTCTTTTTTTGATTTTTTGAGACAGGGTCTCACTTTGTGGTTCAGGCTGGCCCTGAGCTCAGCCTCTGACTCACATCACAATCCTCCTGCCTCTGCCTCCCGAGTGCTGGGATTACAGGCGTGAGCCACCACACCCGGCACTGTGGCATGTGGTACTGGTTGCTGCTGGTTGTGGGTCTCCACACCCAGTATTGTTATGTGGTTACCGGGGAATCGAACCCGGGCCCTTGCGCTTGCAAGACAGGCACCGGAACCACTGAGCTAACTCCCCGGCCCCTACATTGAGCATTTTCTATTTCACAATATATAACATACAATTCTAGGACTCATTTACATCTTTATTTTCTCATACCAGAGAAAAGATGCGATATGTACCTATCTGTGCCCTATTTATTTCACTTATGAGGATATCCTCAAGGTATGTCCATTTAAGTAGAAATGCT